>AWOL01S0018530.1:0-34191 GCA_000715115.1 Nicotiana otophora
TCTTTTTGTTTTTCAGAATCTATTTCGTTAAACAACTATTACTAACTTTCTGTTTTGTTTTTCAGAAAATTTAATTGTTTATTATAGCAATACAGAATAATAACAGTTTTTGGCCAATTTCAAGCTATGTACTTGGTGCTATTTCTACTTGCTTGACTTAACTTTGTAGCTGGAAAGCATAGGCTCATGTAGTTTTTAAGTGATTGCAAAGTATAACCACATGTATCTTCCTGTACTTTGTGACAAAGTGTGCGGCATTAGCATAAATTATAAATATAGTATATCTTTTTCAAATTGTATAACTACTCCTTCCCTTTCGTTTAACAACAACAAGAAGCCCACTAATTTCCCACAAGTAGGGTCTAGGGAGTGTAAGATGTACGCAGCCTTACCCGTACCCTGGAGGGCAGAGATGCTGTTTCCGATAGACCCTCGACATATAAAAATATTTAACTAGGCACAAAATATATTTTTCTTGTTAAAAAGGAAGACTTTTGGCACACACCAAAAGAACACTTGATATAGAGATATTTAACTAGGTACAGAATATATTTTTCTTGTTAAAAAGAAAGACTTTTGGCACACGCCAAAAGAACACTTGAACTATGGTATTTCTATTCCTGTAAGAGCATGTCATTAAGCGTAAAATGGAAGGTATTTTTTTTAATATGTGGTATCTAGCCCAACTTGCGCACACCTCGCACTGGGCATTTAAATATAAAAAGTTATCATTCTTTCTAGAATGGACAAAAAGAAAGAATGCCATATAAACTGAAACTGAGGGAATCTATGTATAGTTTTTTTTTAAAATAAAGGAAAAATGCTTTCCCATCTTTTAGAATATCTAGTTCATGACAATTGGGAAAGAATAAGAATGAAAAAAAATAAATCTAAGTCACAACAGTGGAGCTCAAGTAGTGCTCTATTTTGTCGAAACTAAATGAAAGGGAAAAGGGGATTTTCTTTTCTTTTCTTTTGGGAGGAGGCAGGGGGAGAGGGGTGGTGGGGGGTGGATAGAACCTAGTAATAAAAGAACATG
Organism: Nicotiana otophora; assembly: GCA_000715115.1. Taxonomy (NCBI): domain Eukaryota; kingdom Viridiplantae; phylum Streptophyta; class Magnoliopsida; order Solanales; family Solanaceae; genus Nicotiana; species Nicotiana otophora. The sequence continues at coordinate 1,040 of AWOL01S0018530.1, forward strand.
ATTTGGATTCTTGATTGATGAAACCAAATTTAAGTCATCTTCCGGGTAGCTGCTCTTGCATTGGGGGCATGTTGGGTCAGCTTTAGCTACCAAGACATACATATGGTACCTTGGACGACCCATCACACCACCATGGAGGATGATGTTGCTGCTTCATCTGGGCTCTTGCCTGAATCATCTTGCTCCGATGACACACATAGTGATGCAGCCAACAGGGACTTGGCTGGAGTTATTAATGCATTAGCACCTCTCTCAGTACTTGAGTACTCCTTGTAAATCACCTTTTGCTTGTATTGTCTGGGCGGGCAATGAATTCCGGTGTGATATCTCCGGTTTAGACACCAGGCGCGAACCTTCCTAGAACGCTTGGTCTTCATTTAGGTGAAGACGAGTAGGTCAGTGCACTAGCCAAAGACTTCCAGTCTATTTACCAATGAAAGGCTATTTACCAATGAAAGGTTGATTCTTGATCCTGTAGCTTTCCCCGTCCCCCCTTCGTCTGGTGGTGCTTGTGTTGAGGGTGCGCCACCAGAAGTCGGGCTTGAAGCTCTCAAGGCCAACAAGCCGAGAGCTGATGGTTGTTAGCCACGACTACTATCAAAAAGCTCCTATGAAGATGAATATTTCACATGGAGGAGTGTGCATCTTTATGTTGGGTGTTCTTCTGTCGTTTGTTTGCAGCCATAGAGTGATAGCTAACTAAACAACCTTGCACACTATATTAGCTGAGACTTTGAGAAACCGGTGTGCAGCTGAAGTGTCTCATTCCAAAATGGAGTCTAATTGAGGGTGTGTCGAAAAGCATAGACTTTGTTTGATTTGAAAGTGGGTGTGCCTGCACGCTACGGTTTTCTATATGACTTGGTTATTTTCCAATTTGGATGCAATCCTGTATTTTGCAAGTTGGTGTAATGCCGAGTTCTGGTCAACCGAAATAAGGAAATTAATAGGCATAATTAGGAAGTGTGTCGAGTAAGTGCATTTGGACCTTAAGCAGGTGAGCAGATGAATAGTTAGAAGACTGAAAATGAGCTAGAAATAGTTAAAAGATTGAGAATGCGCGGATTAATCAAAATTTTTGTATTAAGCTTTTTCATGAGGCTGGCTTTACACAACGTGTGGAGATCCATAGGCAAGTATTTATTGCTAGATGTTTGTATTCTTGCTCTTTGGCTGGTTTTGATTGAACTCTTGAGTGACAGTTATCTGTATGTTTGAAGCAATTACAGTATACAGTCACTTGCGAGGAGCTGGTCATTAAATAATGTAATTAATTATAAAATGGTACATGAGATGGAGATAACACTGAGGACTTTCTTGAACTTGATGGATTATAGCAGGTCATATACAGTTGTTACTTCTTAACTATAAGATGATACCGTTTCCTCCATTTCCTTGGCTGTGTCATTGAGATTATTGTCTGAAGCCTTCATTAAGCACTATTTATTTGGTACTAGACTTTAAAAAGTTGTAATCTTTAATCCTTTTTTGGGGATTGTTCACCTATATTTGATGCCTTCTCAATAATACATTGGCTTGCTTGGTTCAAGATTTATTTGGTCGTCCCTATCTAGGTCTAAAATATGGGTCACGTGAACCCACGGTCTCTTTGTCAAACTAGGTATTTTATGTACATATTCTCTAGAATTGGTGGGTTGCTCTGATGGTAAGCACCCTCCACTTCCAACCAAGAGGTTGTGAGTTCGAGTCACCCCAAGAGCAAGGTGGGGAGTTCTTGGAGGGAAGGATGCCGAGGGTCATTTGGAAACAGCCTCTCTACCCCAGGGTAGGGGTAAGGTCTGCGTACACACTACCCTCCCCAGACCCCACTAGTGGGATTATACTGGGTTGTTGTTATTCTCTAGAATTGGTATAATATTATCTGTTGGCATCCATGCTCCAAAAAGTCTGAGTGATACACTTGGTTCAAAGCTAAGTTATTTACCTTGCAGAACATGGATCAATTCCACTTAGTACTTTTTTTCTTCTTCTTTCTTTAGTGGTGCATCCATGTTCTAGAAATCCTAGATCCGCCTCTGATAATAGACGTTATCAATGTCTTCTTTTCGTCCATCTTTGGAATTTATCACAATTTAACAATCGATGGCTATTCATTTGCAGAGGTTAGGAGAAGAAAATGGTTGGAAGATAACCCAGAGTCATCAAGTAATGAAGACCCTGTGCTTTTCGACACCTCAATTATTCCTTGGTGGTCATGGATGAAGAGGTTTCATCTTCCTGAAGCAGAACGTCTCAATGGTTTGCTCATATGCTTTTTTTCCCTTGCGATTATTTCCTCATCTCAAAATACAAAACAGTAGTTATATTAGGATAGAGCTCCGGGGCGAAGCTATGTTGGCTCAAGTGGTCAACTGACCACCCTTCGCCGAAAAATTATACTACATATAAGGTAAAATATTGCTTGTTATTGATTAAAAATAGACTTTGAACACCCTTGAATAGCCCACTGACAAAGGGTGTTCAAAATTTGAACACCCTTTATTTAATTTGCTGGCTTCACCACTGATAGAGCTGATTAACTAATGGAGCAATGTGAATCTTGCAAAGGTCGTGCTGCAATGGTTGGTTTCTTTATGGCCTATTTTGCGGATAGCTTGACTGGTGTAGGCCTCGTCGATCAAATGGGAAACTTCTTCTGCAAAACACTATTGTTTGTAGCTGTAGCCGGTGTTCTTTTGATCCGCAAGAATGAGGATATAGAAACTATCAAAAAGTTGGTCGAAGAGACTACTTTCTACGACAAACAATGGCAAGCATCTTGGAAAGATGAGACCTTAAGCGATTCGAAGGAGTCTTGAGATTGTTCTTCGTATAACATTAGTTCCCATATTCTTGAAATAATCCGCCAATTCATCTATGCTAGTCAAAGGAGAATATGTTAATCATGTTATCCGTTTTGTTGTAGTGTGTTGGTTCCAAGTACACGCAAGTATACGTGGCCGTCAAGTAATAAAGTGACTCGAAAGTCGGATGTCGAACCCACAGAGACTTAGATTAATCGTTAACTAAACAAACTAAAATCAATTAACTGTTCAAGATAATAAAAAATGTTATTTATCTACTAAACTACTTTTGCAAATATTGAACAAGTAATTAGCTAATTTATCAAACATGTGTTTTGGATTTTACTCAGAGGAGATGAAGATTCCAGGGTTGTGGTCGATTTATTAATCCTATTATGTTCAATAACCACACTTGTTAATTTGGTTGCTAATTGACCGGATCGTTTATATGAGTTGTATGTTCCCACAATACTACTCGCCTATCCACAATATATCAATCATATATTTCTATGGTATTGAGTGTATTATGAACGAATATAATCCGGTATTCAACTAAGCAAGACTGTTAGGTATATTCCTATCCTAACCGCGAAATCTTTCCCCGTGCCACGGGTTCAGAAACAAGCTTTCTCTAATTCTATTCTAATCTAAACTCAGCTTTCCCAATCATAACATAGATAGTAAATAGAACTCAACTGCTGGCCAAACAATTAAGCAATTATGCACATAATTAGAGAGACAACCAAGGTGGGTTGCTCTGATGGTAAGCACCCTCCACTTCCAACCAAGAGGTTGTGAGTTCGAGTCACCCCAAGAGCAAGGTGGGGAGTTCTTGGAGGGAAGGATGCCGAGGGTCTATTGGAAACAGCCTCTCTACCCTAGGGTAGGGGTAAGGTCTGCGTACACACTACCCTCCCCAGACCCCACTAGTGGGATTATACTGAGTTGTTGTTGTTGTTGTTGTTGTTGTAATTAGAGAGACAACCAAAGATGATAACTCGAATTAACGGTAATATAATTAATAAACTTCAATATTCATGACAACCACAACCCAAGAACGCGAAATTTAGCCTCACATATACATGGTAGCAAAAAAACAATTCATCCAAAGAAACGTAAAGTTTACTAAGTTTATTGGACGAAAGATGGAATCTGATAAATTCCGGCCTCCACGACGGCTCTGTGCTCTCCCTTCGTCCACCCCCCCCCCCCCCCCCCCCCCTAAAAAAATGGTGTTTAAAGGATATTTATAGATATAGGGAAAAACCTAGGCGAAATAATCAAGTCCAAAACCAAAAAAGAAACAAAATAACTTCGAAACTCGGACCCGCGCATCAAGGTGTGAAACACACGAACGTCCCCGCGTCAGACATGGCCTCGCGACCTTAAACGCGCGAGAATTGGCTCGCTTCGCGCCACTGCATGCGAGGATATCTCCTGCGTCGTTACTCCAATTTGATTTCTTTTGTTAGTGCTAGTTGCCTAACTTTGCTTTCCAAGCTTCATGTTGGAGTTACATGACAACCGGACACATTACATATTGGGATGCAGATAGTTTAGCTAGTTGGGCCACATGCCCATTATTTGTATTTAATTGATCCGTTTATTTATATTCTTTGTAAAAATAAGAGGCTCAATATATACAGAGGTCTTAGAGAAGATTTTGGGGACATAATTCAATACACAGATTTTTACCCGTCTTTCTTCTCCCTTCTCTCTCTAAAAATACTAACCATGGCTTCATCAAATCCGGTCAATCTCTGAGTTTAACATGATATCAGAGCCATGAAATCGTTGATCCTTCATCCTCTAATCTCAGCGGTGTTACCCCTGGAGGTTTTAGTTCCTTAGTCACCGTAATTTCTCGTCCGTTCTTCGCCGGTCTTGAGGTCGGAATTTTCTTCTGGTTTTGTTTGTTCTACTGGTTATTTTGCTCGATTACGTTGAAACGTAGTCAATATCTAGGAGACTTGTACGATTCATCCATTCATTGGTTTTTTTTTTTGGAGGTTTTCTTCGAAGCTAGGGTTTCAAATCTGAGTAATCTTCAAGGCCTTTTACTTCTTGAGGTCGCGAAGAAGTTTGGTACACTCTTTCATGTTTTTACACATCTATTGATTTTGTTGTGTTAGGTGATTGTCCGTTGTTAGAAATTAGTTGTTTGTTTTTGAGAAACTTTCTAAAAATTATGGGTGATTCCAGTTCAAATACTGGTCCTTACGTTCATGAACCTACTAGTCCCTTGTTTCTCCTTCCTTCTGATGTCCTAGGCATATCTCTTGTTAGTGTGCCCTTCTCCGGGACAAGTTTTGGGGGTTGGAAGCGTAATATGATAGTTTCTCTATCCGCTAAAAACAAAATAGGTTTTATAGATGGTTTGTGCACTAAACCTGCTGAGACCTCTCCTTAGTATAGGCAATAGGATAGATGTAACAACATGGTTATATCATGGTTGACCAATTTCTTATCCCCGGACATTGCTGAGAGTGTACAATATTCAGAGACAGCTGAGAGTATTTGGAAGCAACTAAATAACAGATATGGGACTGTTAGTGGGACTAAAGTCTTTGAGATTAAAAGAGAACTTTCCTCCACTTACCAAGGATCTCTAGATATTGCCTCCTACTTTAATAAACTTAAGAAACTTTGGGATGAGCTGGAGATTATGCGCAACAGTCATGCTAGTGATTGTGCTTGTGCTGCTAAAGAAGGTCTCCAAAAAGAAAAGGAAGAAAATAAGATTCATCAATTTCTAATGGGTCTAAATGAAGTTTATGTAGGAGTTAGAAGCAATATCCTAATGATGCACCCATTGTCATCCCTTGATAATGTCTACAATATACTTCTCCAAGATGAAAAACAAAGACAAGTCCTTCTAAATGCACAAGCTTATTCTGAATTAGCCTCTTTCCATGCAAATTCTAACAAGTTTCCTCCTCAATTTTCACTTCAACAATATCCACAGAAACTAAAATTTGATCAACCTAGTCAGAAATTCAATTCTGATCACGACAAGGCTTCACTGTTTTGCAAGTACTGTAAGAAGCCTGGTCATACAATTGAAAAATGCTATAAGTTGCTTGGTTTTCCCCAGAATTTCAAGTTCACAAAGGGTAAGAAGTTCGGTACTGTTGCTAATGCTAAAGGGCAGTTTTCTAGGGTTCCTGATCATACTCCTCCACATGCTGAGGATTCACTGGTACCTGGTTTAACTAGAGATCAGTATACTCAATTGATGAGTCTTGTATCTGAGAAGAACTTCCAGATTAATAGGAAGGAAGCTTTATCGGAATGAATAATAAGACTCTTATCCAAGAGAAAAAAAAGAAAGAAAGAGTAGCTCGAGTTGTAACGAATGTCTGCAAAACCCTTAATTTCTTCAAAAATGATATTGATACATGAGATCTATAGTAATATCTTATCTGAAGCAAATAGTAATATCTTCCTCATGAATTTTCTTTTACAACTAACAATTTCATCAAAGCAAACACCTACAAAAGTAAAGGAGTCAACCAATTGATGAAGGCTGAAGAGTTGTAACATTTCCTTACGAATCAGATCAGGATAAATCCCTCACTTCTTAATCCTACTACACAATACTTATATAAATAAATAACTATTACTACTACTAAAACTAGTAGCTATACACATTACAATATGTTACAGACTGCCTGGAAATGCAAAAACAGACCTAAAACTATGATCCACTATGATCACACAAAAGTCATAAATAGGCAGCCAAATTAAAGCACAGACCTTGAAATCAAGAACCTTCATATCAACATGAACTCCACCTAGTCTGGGATTGAGGCGTTTTATTGTCGTCTAATGCCCTCCAAATCAATGGAAATCAACCATACCCGAACAAGTTTGGGATTGAGACGTCGTTGATGTTATTCCAATGTCCTCCGAAAACAATGGAAATCAGCATAAACTCTCCACCGTAGAGCTATGATTCAGGTGAAACTGTCTTCACATTCTTGTTCGTATTGTTTACCTCATTCAAGACCTTCACAAATGCATCCACAATCTGCTTCTGCGATTGGAGTATCATCTCGTTCCGCTTCATCTCCATCTCCATTCTCATCTGCTCGACTTCCTTTGCCATCTCCATCTTCATCTTCTCTACTTTCATGAACCCTTCACCCAATAACCTAATCGATAAAACCATTTCTTCCATCGGATCCCTCCCCCTCTTCACCCCTCCAACCCCACCACCAACTCCTTTTTTCCCCAATTTTGGAGTACCAAACCTAGAATCAACATTGGGTTCAACATTTCCACCACAGTTTCTTCTCGAACTCGAAATACCAAAATTTTCACCAAAATTTCTTACATGAAATCCATCACTAGCATTACTACTCCCATTATATTCACTTCCTTCATCACAATCAAAACTAGTACTATTCAATACTGATCGCTTCGATTTCATTGAAATTCCATTTTTTACGCGAAACCCACTTCCAAACTCGACATCATTAGGCATTTCCTCTTTGTTAAAACAATACCCATTTGGAATCTTAGAAGAAAAATTATTTCTTTCGGGGGTTTTCGCAACGCCATGATTTAACATGATATTTGGAGTCCAATCATCAAGAAAATTCACACCATTCTTTTGATTGATCTTTAATTTCAATAAATTTGGGTCAATTGATGGGACTTGTTTTTCGGCTAATTGTTGATTTAATTTGATTGATGCAACAGTAGTACCATTTTCCATAGCGTCCATGTTATCAAAAAAGAACCAAGACGAAAAAAACCTACCGGTTGGAGAGGCAAGGGAACGTTGCTTTTCAGCACGATAACGTTGCCGAAGTTTTTCCATTTTGTGGCGGCACTGGGCAGAGGTTTTAGCCGGAGATGCATCTGGACAGCGGCTGGTCACGGCAGCTGCTACCGCGTCCCAGTCCGCCGTACGGAGGTAGCCACGGCGGAGGGCGTACCACCGCTCGCGGTAGGCGTCGATTAGGGCTAGAGTTTCTTCTTGGGTCCAACACGGCGGTGGAAATCTCCTCGCCGGAGGTGGAGGCTTCTCCTCCACCGCCGGCGGTGATGTTTCTGCGACGGTGACATCAAGGTTAGACGACATCGTATTATGGTGTTATGTAGTTTTTGTTTTAGAAAATTGAGTGGTGTTTTTTTAAGTGATTGTATTTCGATGGGAAGTTGAGATATAAATGGGGTGGTGATGGTGGGTGGGGAATGGGTAGTGTTGGAAAGAGGCGCAAGATAGCAAAGATGATGAGGTGGCGAGGTGGGTGGTGGTGGAGGTTGTTGTATGATTGATGTTGAGGGGTAGGGGGTATAGGAGGGTGAGGAATGGGTAGTGTTAGAGTGGCGCATGATAGCATAGGTGATGGGTAGAGTATGGGGGTTGGGGATGATAGTGGAGGTTGAGGTTGTTGGATGATGATGTTGAGAGGGGGGGCATTATGGGGTGGGTGGTTGATGGTGGGGTGGTGATGGGGCATTGAATTTTGGCCAGTTGTTTGCTAGAGTGGGTGGGGATAATGATATGAATGATGACACACAAATGCTAACTTACACAAAGGGATGTGCACAGCTAATCCTACACCTACTCCACCGGTCCACCACCCACCCTCCACCATAGGTAGTGAATCCCCCACCCACGCCCTACTTACCATCACTACGTTCTAGATATTTCTTGTGACTTGGAAGGTGGTAAGTAGGGGTAGTTGAAGGGGAGCTAGGTTGGTGTAACTTTATGTTGTTGGGTTCATCTAAATAAATATTTTTAAAATAAAATATTCTCTCCGTTTCAATTTATGTGAACCTGTTTGACTGGATACGGAGTTTAAGAAAAATCGAAGACTTTTAGAATTTGTGGTTCTAAACAAGTCAAAAAAGGGCTCAGAGTATTTGTGTGGTTATAAAAGCTTCTCATTAAGGGTCTAATTGTAAGTTTGAGATAAATTGTTTCCAAATTTAGAAAATGATCATTCTTTTTGGAACGGACCAAAAAAGAAATAGGTTCACATAAAGTGGAACGGAGGGAGTATAAATTTATATGTAATCATAATAATTAGTACATGAATTCATACTTAAAAATATAATAAATTCATTATTAAAAATCTTAAAAATTAAATTCATAAAGTTTAACTCAACCAACAACAACAACTCAATATAATCTCACTAGTGGGGTATGAGAATGGTAGTGTGTACGCAGACCTTATCCCTACCCTAGGGTAGAGAGGCTGTTTCCGATAGACTCTCGGCTCCCTCTCTTTGAGAATTCTTCACCTTGCTCTTGGGATGACTCGAATTCACATGCTCTTGATTAGAAAAGTAACCAATGCTAGGTTGTTTAGTGGCCACATCCCATAGGATGAAGTACATAAATAGCTTTCAAAGAGGATGATCTTGAATTTGTATTTCAATTTGCATCTCAAAGTAAATGATATTGGATTTCTTTAAATTGAACAAGTGTTGCCTCTAACTTATCTCACGAATAACATTTTAAACTTTTGACGTTGATATTATGTCTGTCGAATAAGTGAAAGTAAAAAATTTAAAATCACCCCCAAAAATGTCATATTTATGCAATTTTTTTGCGTCCCATATACATGATAGAGGGTAAGGTGGGCAGCTGCAGGAGTGGCCAGTGAGATGAGTGGCTTCATTGACTAAAATTGCAGAGGTAACCCCACACCTACTCCACCAGTTTACCACCACAACACTTCATCAAAGCACATCACATCACATTTTGTAAAATTTTCTACAAATCTGTAACCATATTGTCACAAGAAATAGTACTCCCAACAAATACACCGTATTGTCACAAAAAATAATACTCCCTCCTTTTTACTTTATGTGGTAAGATTTACGGTTTTTTTGGATGGTTGTTACGTATCGTTTTATAATGTATCGTATTGTATTGTATTGTATTGTTTGATGAATATAATGTTTGGATAGATTGTGTCGTTTGTCGTCGTTTTATGATATCACACACCACCAATATGAAGAATAAACTTGTAATATTATTAAAAAAATTATGATATGATATATAAAAAGGTAGGGTAAATGATAAAATAAAATTATTTAATAATAATGAAGGGTGAGATTGAGAGAAAAAGACAAGGTAACGACACGATCACACCAAATCGATCGTTACATAAAGTGACACATTCCGTCGTTACGTAACATGAGATTTAACGATACGATACAATAAAATTTAAGTAACAATCAAAACAAATATCGTATTTAAAGTAACAATACGATGCAATACAATAGGTAACAATCATCCAAACAAGCTGTTAGGACACGACTGTCAATATATTTAATTTTTGAATACTTAAAAGATACTTAAAGAGTGTAATAGTTAAATGTTTAAAATATAAAAATATTTAAGAAAAAGTTCTTTTAACTTTCTAAATATTGGTGTTGCTTCTTAAGTTATAAAATTGAGTACTCAATTTGTTATACTTTATACGACAGTCTTTCTTTTTAGTTAATCTATATCCTTATGTATTCAAAAATTCTTTAATTTGAACACTGTTACCTTTACTATTAGGGGTAGAGTAAAATCAATAACAAAAATAAATTCAATGTAATTATACAAGTGAGGTTTGATGAGGGTGATATGTACGCAGTCTTATTCTTATCTTGTGAAGGTAGAAAGACTGTTTTCAATAGACTTTCGCTCAGGAAATGAACTATAGCTCAGGAACGCAAACTAAAACCGAGCCTACCAATTATCGGCATCAAACAAGCCCATGCCTATCTACATGGTAGCCTAGCGGCGGTAAGGTGTGATTGACCAAAAATAGGGGTATTATCACTTTTAGCCCGCGCAAGAAACTATTTATAATTGATAGCTGAAAAATATATAAAATTTATATATAACATACAAATGTATAAATATACAAATTTTATATATATTTTTGGCTATTATTTTTACAACGGCTATATAGCGTAATTTTCCCCAAAACAAATACCATCTTTTATGTGCATATCTAATCCCACACCTACTCCACTAGTCTTGTTAGTATCATTTTCATTTTCACTATTTTCTACTCTAACTATATAATGAGTTATTTTCCCATGTAGTTACTGCAATTTTGTTCTATAACAATAAAGCTAAAAAATTAACTTTTATCACGATTAAAGTAATTGAACTACGCGTGAATCACTAAAAATATAAATTACGGAGAAGTTAATTTAGTACTTTGCATCAATTTATAACATGTCACTTGTCACATTAGCATTTTGTAGAAGTCTTCTTTAACTGATTTTCACACATTTTCAAATGATATGTATTGACTATATTAGTAGCATTATACCCTTATTATGGACCAACCTATCCTTTTCTATCAACATGTTCAAGAATGGACAATATTTCATTGATGATGCACCGCACCTAATCTGTAGACTTTCTATTATCCTTTTTCATTTTTGTTTTATTAGTGTCGGGTATTTGCTTTGAAGACTGACTTATTCGAATTCGTACTATGTAAACAAATTAAAGGAAAAACATCTCATATCAGAATTTTTTCTATTCCCGAAATCTTGTTTTATCAATTATTACAAACATGTAATGTTATTGTAGGAATCTTTAATTTTGTTTGGTGAAATGCCTCAAAATCACCTAACTTCACAAAAATGCTTTAAATGTATTTTGTTGAAAGCTTTTGTTATAATTTTATACTTATAAAATTAGATCAATGTGATAAGACATCCGGATCCGTGGCGCAATGGTAGCGCGTCTGACTCCAGATCAGAAGGTTGCGTGTTCGATTCACGTCGGGTTCAATTCCCCGATCCAAATCGGATCCTTCATTTTTTGTTCTTCTTTTTTACTGTTCTTTCACATTTTATTATTATTATTATTATTATTATTATTATTATTATTATTATATATTATTTTTTCGCTATTGCTTTCACTGGTTCGGACGTGAATAAAGCAGGGAAAAACCGTTTTTTTTTTTTTTTCGTATTGTATTAATTCACTATCCTATTAGCTTATGTTTTAGAGTTATAACATCTTTTGTTTAAAGGGATTCAACCAAAACTCTCATGTGGAAGAATTTGCAGAATCTTGTGAATAGATTAACTTTATTTTTTGTGAGTATAAGTTTTATGCACTGACAACTTAAATTTGTTTTACAGTAGAAGGTCAGTTAAAAAATAAATATTAATCGGCAACCTTAAGAAATATGGAAAGCAATCTTATATAATAGGTGAAAATACATCGATACATCGATAACTTAAAACTCATATTCTATTCTCCTCCTTGATTTATTTCCAACTGAAGAACCATATATTACTACATTAGTATTAATCATAAACAGCTTAGAGGGATATTTAAAACTGATTAAGTGAAGTAGGAGAAGAAACACCAAGCAGCAAGCCAATTAAGCTGACTATATTCCTTAGGGTGGTGTGGTAATACCTGCAAATTCAGAGTAATTAGTTAACAACAAAAGAAAATAAACGAATTTCAGCTACAACAAATATAGTCAATCGAATTATACAGAACATTTCAAGAAACGTGCAAAGTCTCTAGAGCAAAATGGAACACCAATAGGAGTCCGGAACCAAAGTAACACAAAATTCAAATCGAAGAATCAAAATAACGTGAAAAAAGAGAGGAAGAACATGCGCTATACCCTCTTGACCAAACGACTCAGGCTAACAGACGTCTGATCAAGTTTGACCGTGGGTATAGCGCATGCCTTCCATGCACTTCAAGAAAATGGTAAATGATCTGCAAGTCACTGTGTACAAATCAATAGTTAAAAAAATAAAAATTACCCCTCTTATTCATAGCTAGCAAGATATCTAAGAAACCTTTTACGACTATACTATAAAAAGAAGTGTCGTTCATCTCTGAAAATTTAGCTATTGAAGTACTTCTTTGAATATCAAAGTACAACCAAGCAATATATAGGACAACCCAATGCATGAAGTACATATATTCCATGTCCGGAGAAGGGTGATATAGATAACTTATATCCTAATATAAGTATTAGTGGTTGCTTTCACAACTTGAATCCGTGACCAATAAGTCACACCGCATGAGATAATTTTATCGTTGCTCGAAAGCTCATTTTCAAAGTATTAACTAAGTCGGACATATATTTAAAATTCTGAATTCATCTCTAGAGAAAGCTAGACGAAATGGAGAAAAGATTAACTTACTTCCACACTTGAATTTTCGAGGGACTCTTCGACCACAACCTTCCACAAGACGAATAACACGGTTGATATCAATAAGAGCAGCCAATTTGGGAGTAATAATAGAACAAACACATTCAATATGAGTAACTCTAATACGTTCGCAACACTTAGGAGAAGGAAGTTTTCCATACAAAACAGGTTTACAAGCATTTATATCAATTCTTCTCTCTTCTTTACAAACTGCTTCACTCAATTTCGCACTTGCCATTTTCACTTCAAAGATATTTAACAAAGCTAGGACCAATAGCATGGCCATTAACATAGCCCATGATTTTCCCATTTCACTTTCCACACTCTATTCCCTATAACCATAAAGTTCTAACTCTCCTATCCCTTTTATAGTAGTTGGCTTGAACGTATGAGTTTAACTTTTAAAAGTAAAATTATATTATCAGATCATTTAAAATGTAATTACATATAATTGCTCATAATAAATGAAAACGGTTACATGAAAAATAAAGTAGACAACCTACAATAATTGGTTAGATTACACTAATACTTAATCTTTGTAAGTTATATGCGCTGACAATATAAAGAATCTTGACACTGTCAATATTATTTTATAAGTTGTACTGATTACTTATTTCATTTTTGAGGTTACGAGTTTCAATATTTATAGATAGTTACTTATAGTTATCTTTAAAATTTTGACAATAATAAAAATTAGATTACAGTATCAATGTAGAATAGTTTAATTCATATAGGTTTAGGAAGTTTCCCTCACGTTAAATGCTCGGATACAATGTCTTTCCACTTTTGTTATTTATTTGACTTATAGAAAGAACAACTTGTCCCCTCAAATTCCAAAGGGTCCAATAGTGAAAAACACAATAGCCATAGTGTGGTCGATGAGCACTATATGTCCGCGTCCCAAACACTCATGTTTTTTGTTTTAGTACTTTTTCTTCTTTGAAACAAAATATATTCTGGTGTATTAAAAGATTGGGGAAAAAAAACTACAATAAAAGCAATTGTTACAGCCAAGGGAGAGTAGTACTACTTTTTGTTTCAAAAAGAATAAAGGGTCAGAATATATGAAGAATAATTTTTTTAAATTTTCAATTTCAATTCCGACATCAATTTCTTAAAGATTTTTTAAAATAAAAGTTAGATATTTAAAAACTACATACAAGATACTACAATATTACAACCTTTTATAATAAATAATAATACTAACTAACATATGAAATTTTTTTAGTGAATTATTTGATTTTTCAAATAGTAATAAAATGAAACACATAGAGTGGAATAAATTTCTACCTTATTTTGAGTAGTCAAGCTAGTAAATTGCTACGTCCAAACGATGTTAAAGTCAATCACTCGATTCCAATCGTCTGTAGTGTCTGTAGCTCTGTATATTCTCGTTGACTCTGGAAATTATTTTGGTCTTTCCAACTGTTCCTAATTGTAGTTGGTAAAATGCAGAAGACTTTGAAGATGCTATGTGCTTTTTGTTGATTATATTTGGCCTATAAACTAGGGTTACATTAATTCGGATTTTTCAATTATTAAACCAAATGAATAGTTTCATGTTTTTAAATCTACTAGTCTTAGGGTATGCGATTTGCGAGTGTACTCATTTCGGTGAGTACACAACTTCTAAAAATACGCAAATCTTATTAGACACCGTGTTTGAGTTAATTTAAGTTATATAATAAAAAATAAAGAAATTCATGAAAATAATAAATATTGGTCATATTTAGTAAATTCAATAATGAAGAAATCATATTCCTCGAAAGTTTTAGATGACTTGTTGTGATTTATGAGGACTTAGTTGGAAATTTTGTATGAAGATTATTTCTGTCGCCTAATACTGAAAATAAAATACAAAATATTTTTTCGACGGTTCGTCAAAGATTTGTCAAATAATACAAATTAAAAATTGAATCCTTTGACTTTTTTTTAGAGATTTGGGTATGAAAATGTAGGCCTATACCTCCTAAAATTTTAATAGTGACAAAATAAAATCTAAAAAATACATATTGAGTGAATATTTTACATCAAATAACTTAATATACACAATGTGCGAATCAAATTATGGTCCTGCTAAATTATATAAATTAAAAAACTAAATTATATTACTAACTATTGGCATAACTTAAATACTATAACCCTATATATATATTAGTCGGTGACGACAACAGCAACAAACCCGGTATAATCCCACATAGTGGGGTCTAGGGAGGATAGTGTATACGCAATCTTACCCCTACCTTGTGGAGATATATAGTCGGTGATACAAACAAATAAAAATACAATATGATTCAAAAATAAATACTCCTCCCTTTCAATTTACATGAAGTATTTTTCTTATTAATCCGTTCCAAAAGAATGATACATTTTTATATTTTAAAATAATTTAACTTTAAATTTATTATTTTACTCATTTACCCATAATGAGAAGCTCTTATAGCCTTAAAAATATCATGGCTCCACAAAACTTTTAGAAGCATAAGTTTCCAAACTCTTCTTTTTCGGTGTTAAAACTACTTCATCTAAATTAAAACCGAGTGAAGTAATATTATATAGAGTAAAATACATTTAGTAATATCAAATTATAAAAAATATATTATACTATTATCTTAACATAATAACTTCTCACATCAACATCAACTTCTACCAACCTAAAATTACAAGGTGACAAATTAATATATACATACATGATGATTTATTGACAACCAACATCTTCTAATTTTTGGGAGTTACCAATATATAAAATAACTGCTTCACAATTTTAATGTAACTTCAATTTTAACCACACAATTAAAGTCACTTTGCTTTTTAACAATTTAAATGATACCTTGGGACATAGTGGGTGTTCAGATCATATTTATAAGTAAGAATATTGATAACACTAGGCAAAACACATAAAGATCCCATTAAATTTGTCCAAAAAATATGTTTGAACACCTAAACTAAACGGGTATTCTTTTACCTCAATATTCTTGTTCGGACTGAATTAAATGTCACCCTAAAGGCTGATATAAAAAAAAAAGGAAAAATAAAATAAAATAAAAGCGCATAAAATTTAAAAAAAAGTGGCCCCGCTGATCATATGTAATAAAAATAAAATAAAAAATAAGATTGAGCCCCTCTCATTTTTTTAACCTACCACCCGCCTTCTTTCTCCTTCCCCGTTCGCCCAACTCCTCATCTGCTTTTTTGTTCAAATTTTGTCCTTTCTCACTACTACTCATCTTCTTTTTTTTTTTTTTTTTTGTAATTTGTTTTTCCTTTCCCACTATTTGCTCGATCTTCTTTCTTCTTCCTTTTTTTTCTTTTAATTTTTTTCTTTCTCGCCATCTGCCTCATCTTATTTCTTCTTTTTTTTTTTATTCAGTCCCAACATATTAACAACATGATAATTAATTTTTCTTTGCTCTAAAAATTAAAAAATTTCTTTTTGTATTTTTTCTGTTGCGGTTAATTGAACAAGAAAAAATCATAGTGGATGTTGAAGATTGAAATGAAAAATTGAAAATAATTAATATGATAAGATAACGAAACAAAAAAAGAGGAGAGTAAACCAAGATCGAATGAATTTAAATTTGTAGTGTATATACGGATGAGAATTCGATAAAAAAATAATAATTAATAGAAATTTATTAATTAATTAGAGATTTACTAGTATATTAAATTAAGAGTAAGGAAAAAAATGTGAATAGACAAAGAAGAAACGAAACGGTTAAAAATATATCAAAATTTAGATAATTTTTGACGTGGCTCTAACGTGGTGCTGATACGACTCTAATGTGGCGCTGATGTGGCAATAATGTGGCACGTGTGTAAAGCCTCGCACATTGTGAGACTGGTATTATAGTGTTATGGTGGCATTTAATTCACTCCGAACAAGAATAGATGGGAAGGGGATAAAAGAACACCCGTTTAGTTTAAGTATTCAAACCTATTTTTGGACAAGTTTAATGGGGTCTTTATGTATTTTGCCATAAAACTAATCAACTTTATAGATTTTCAATTTTATTTAGCAATTCAATTTGTAATAATTAATATTTTATAATTAAATAAATGTTAATTTACTTTAAATATTTTTCTTCTACCATACACATGTCCTAAAAGAATAGGAGTTCTTATAAAGAATAGGAGTTCTTATAGGTAATTATTATTTAAAAGAATCTCGCCTTATGATTTTTGTAATTCACTTTATCTTCTATAAATAGCAATCTCAAATAGTGCAATTATATTCCTTTATATGTTTACTCTATTCAAATATGTTTTATTCTAATTTACACATATATACCGACCCCGACGGTTGCTCAATCAATTGGCTCATATAATTTGAGAGAACATAAATATTAACAACGGGCTAAAAAGTCATAGCCCATACCTGAGCCATTAGAGAAGAATCCATCCTCCCATACTTATCTATTTTAGCATAGCAACTGCTAGCATTAATAGAAAAATAAAATAATAAAAAAGGTGTAGGTATTGCTTTCAAACAATTGAGATATAAAATAGATTATAAAATATTGGATAATTAATTTTATCATAAGGCAACACAATTAACATTAATTCGGCTGATGCCTGAGTCGCTTCATACTTTAAAACATTATTCCTATAAAAAAGAATGCCATCAGTTCCTCTGTTCTTGTGTAAATTTATGATTAATTGACTCACTTCCAATATTATTGGAGATGCTAATTAAGCAAGAGATATTATCACGACCCAATTTTTTATAGGTCGTGATGGCGCCCAACGTCACCGTTAGGCAAGCCAACGGTGAACTAACCGTATATCTATGCTTTTAATATTTTTGAAATAGTTGATTTTTAATTATTACATAAGTAAGAGATGAGAAAATTTAATAAAATAAAACGTAACAAATTGTAAGATCAAGTGTAGTGAAATCAATACTCAAAAATTATTAAGTGTCTACTAACAAAATTCTAAGACCTGGTGTCACAAGTGTATGAGTTAGTAGTAGACTACACAAAACACTAAACTACTGTCTGAAGTAAAGTAGACAAAAAGTAAATACAAAAGAAAGACTTCGGGTTCTACAGAACGGGCTCGGAAGACAGCTCACCGCTAAATCTCGATGTATGAGGAGTGCGCGCCGGGATGATGTCCAGATGCACCTGCTTCAGATCCTGTACGGTTAGTACAGAAGTGTAGCGTGAGTACATAAACAATATGTACCTAGTAAGTATCTAGTCTAATCTCGAAAAAGTAGTGACGAGGGGTCTACTTTGACACTTACTATGGGCTAACAATAAAATACCGAAATTCTAAATAAGCATGAGTTATAAAATGTCAAGACCCAATTTATCCTATAGGCCGTGATGGCGCCTAGCGTCGCTGTTAGGCAAGCTACGATGAAATTACTACGTGATTACTTCTTTTGACATGCTTACAAGTAATTAAGTTCCATTAATTTAGATATTTGAGAAATAGAGAGTCAAATAAATAGAATGAAAGCATTTGAATGCAAGCATAAATATGTAAATACTCCAAAACCATAAAGTATACTAGTATGTGTGCCAAGATCCAGTGTCACAAGTATATGAGTAACTAGTAGAATATACAAAACTCTAACTACTATCCGAAATAAATTAGACAGAATATAAATACAAAAGAGAGACTCTAGGGGCTGCACAACGGCTTGGGAAGCAGCTCACCACTAGGCCTCGGGATATCTGGGATGCGCACCGGTAGGACCGCCAGATGCACCTGCCTCAGATCCTGCACGGTTAGTGCAGAAGTGTAGTGTGAGTACATAAACAACATGTATCCAGTAAGTATCAAGTCTAACCTCGAAGAAGTAGTGACGAGGGGTCGACATCGACACTTACTATGGGCTAATAGTAAAGAAATACGGGATTCTAAATGAGCACGAGTTATATATATAATAACAATAACTCAATAATAAGCAAAAGTAAATAAATCTTTCACACATGGTTAGTTCCAAATAAATTTCCATCTTATAATGTGTTGCCTCTCAAGTCAGGGAAGGATATCAAATATATGATTACACATCGAGTGTTATCATGCACGATTATGCCGAGGTCGTACGACCCGATCCAATATAATGTGTACAATGCCGAGGGTCGAGCAGCACGAACCATAAATGCATCTATCCACTGCCGAGGCGTTCGGCTCGCTCCACAAGAAGAGAGGATACTTTATAAATATTTGACTTAAAACATTATTAAAGGCTAATACACAATGTAACACAAATTCCATTAACGGTCTTTCACAATTCCTCTAACAAGTTTCGATATAATTTAGGCACTTTAATTAAAACGTAGGTTGCAAACATCTCAAACAATTCATGATTTGGGTCCTAAGACTACCCGGACATGAGTATAATTAGTAGCTACGCACAGACTCTTGTCACCTCTTACGTACGTAGCCCCCCACAATTAGAAGCAAACATTAATTTAAATCACCTATGGGGTAAATTCTCTCTTACCATGTTAGACAAGAGACTTACCTCGTCTTAAAGCTCACTTTCAAGCCTCAAATTTATTCCAAAGCTTCAACTCGGTGCCGAACAATCCGAAACTAGCAAAATGTTATATAAATCGATCAATATATGTTCAAAAGTTCATATTCTAACTATTAGAGTGATTATCCAACCTCAATTGAAGATTCCTAAAATTCGTTCCCGGGCCTACGTGTCCGGATTCCGAAATTGTTTGAAGAAAGTTGTTACCCATAACCTCACAAACTCAAATATATAATTTTCACTCAATTCCATAATCAATTTCGTGGTTAAACCCCATTTGTTTTTTTATCAAAACCTAGGTCTTTCATCTAAACCTATGATTTCACAAATTTTACATATTAAATCTATCCATAATCTATGTATTTAACTCACATTGTATATAAATTACTTACCTCAAAGTTCTAGGTGAAAACCCCTTTCTAAGAGCTCCAAAATTGCCCAAGGAATGCAATAAATGAGTCCAAAATGCTTAAGTCTCGACTTAAATGAAGGTTCTGCTTAGCGGCTTTTTCGCTTGTGCGGTTCATTGGCCGCATCTGTGGCTCCGCATCTGTGGAAGTTTCATAGCATATTCGGTCCTCACTTGTGTCACGCCCCGAACATGGGAAGGGGCGAGACCGACACCCGGTGTCTCACCTATCCTTGCGTACCAACTTGCGACTAAGGGACTCTAAACATATAATGTCATACTTTGGCCAGAGGCCACATTGCAAGACAATTTGCGAAGCAAAATATAAAATTGAATGGAACCTAATGCTGACTAAACATCAATATAAAGCTGGGCCGGCAAGGCCGTCATGACTACTACAACTGACAAACCAACAAAATATGCATACAAGGCCTACAAGCCCAACATATTGCATTACTGACAAGTTATGTCTACAAGCCTCTACTGATGGATGTACCGTGATCGGAACAGGGCTCCGACCTACTCATAACCTATATACATATATACACAAGATGCACACAAAACTCCTAGACCCGGCAACTCCGAAGAACGTGAAGCTTACCGATAAAGCTGAATTCGGAAAACATCTACTGAGGAGGTCTACCCGCCTGTCTGTCTGAACCTGCATGCATGAAATGCAGCGTCCCCAGAAAAAGGGACATCAGTACAAAATAATGTCATAACTATTTTCGTAGATAAATTCCATTCTTATCAACAGCTAGTGTCTATGCTCGAGAGTATCATGCCTACAAGTTTAGAGAGTTTCCCTCGTGTTAAATGCTCGGATACAATGTCTTTCCCCTTTTGTTATTTATTTGACCTATAGAAAGAACAACTTGTCCCCTCAAAAGTAATCATTTAGAAATAGGCAATACAAATTCCAAAGGGTCCCGTAGTGAAAAACACAATAGCCATAGTGTGGTCGATGAGCACTATATGTGTGCGTCCCAAACACTCATGTTTTTTGTTTTAGTACTTTTTCTTCTTTGAAACAAAATATATTCTGGTGTATTAAAAGATTGGGGGGAAAAAACTAAATAAAAGCAATTGTTACAGCCAAGGGAGAGTAGTACTACTTCTTTTTGTTTCAAAAAGAATAAAGGGTCAGAATATATGAAGAATAAATTTTTTAAATTTTCAATTTCAATTCCGACATCAATTTCTTAAAGCTTTTTTAAAATAATAAATAATAATACTAACTAACATATGAAATTTGTTTAGTGAATTATTTGATTTTTCAAATAATAATAAAATAAATTTCGACCTTACTTTGAGTTGTCAAGTTAGTAAATTTGCCAGTCCAAACGATGTTAAAGTCACTCACTCGATTCCAATCGTCGGTGGCTCTGTATATTCTCGTTGACTGTGGAAAATATTTGGTCTTTCCAACTGTTCCTAATTGCAGTTGGTAAAATGCAGAAGACTTTGAAGATGCTATGTGCTTTTTGTTTCTATATTTGGCCTATAAATTAGGGTTACCTATGTTGGATTGGTTTGAATTTTTTAATTACTAAACCAAATCAATAGTTTTAGGTTTTTAAATCTACTAATCTTAGGACACTCGCTCGCGAGTGTGTACCCATTTTGGTGAGTACACAACTTCTAAAAATACGCAAATCTTATTAGACACCATGTTTGAGTTATGAAAATGTGGGCCCTATACCTCCCAAAAATTTAATAGTGACAAAATAAAATCTAAAAAATAACTAATATTGAGTGAATATTTTACATCAAATAACTTAATATACACAATGTGCGGATCAAATTATGACCCTGCTAAATTATATAAATTAAAAAAACTAAATTATATGACTAACTATTGGCATAACTTAAATACTATAACATGTATATATATATATATATATATATATATACTGTCTCTTATACACATCTAGATGTGTATAAGAGACAGTATATATATATATATATATATATTAGTCAGTGACGACAATAACAACAAACTCGGTATAATTTCACATAGCGAGGTCTGAAGAGGGTAGTGTGCACACAACCTTATCCCTACCTTGTGGCGATATATAGTCGGTGAAACAAACAAATAAAAATACAATATGATTCAAAAATAAATACTCCTCCCCTTTCAATTTACATGAAGTATTTTTCTTATTAGTCCGATCCAAAATAATGATACATTTTTATATTTTAAAATAATTTAACTTTAAATTTCTTATTTTACTTATTTACCCATAATGAGAAGCTCTTATAGCCTTAAAAATATCATGACTCCACAAAGCTCTTAGGAGCACAAATTTCAAAACTATTCTTTTTCAGTATTAAACTCCGTGCAAAGTTAAACTACTTTATATAAATTAAAACCGAGCGAAGTAATACTATATAGAGTAAAATACGTTTAGTAATATCAAATTATAAAAAATATATTATATTATTATCTCAACATAATGACTTCTCACATCAACATCAACTTCTACCAACCTAAAATTACATAATGGCAAATTAATATATACACACATGATAATTTATTGACAACCAACATCTTCTAACTTTTGGGAGTTACCAACATATAAAATAACTACTTAACAATTTTAATGTAACTTCAATTTTAACCACATAATTAAAATCACTTTGCTTTTTAACAATTTAAATGATACCTTGGGACATACTGGGTTGTTCGAATCATATTTGTAAGTAAGAATATTGATAACACTAGGCAAAATACATAAAGATTCCGTTAAACTTGTCTAAAAAATATGTTTGAACACCTAAATTAAACGGGTGTTCTTTTACCTTTATATTCTTGTTCGGAGTGAATTAAATATCACCCTAAAGGCTAATATAAAAGAAAAGGAAAAAGCAAATAAAATAAAAGCGCGTAAAATTTAAAAAAAGTGGGTCTGCTGATAATATGTAATAAAAATAAAATAAAAAATAAGATTGGGCCCCTCTCATTATTTTAACCTACCACCTGTCTTCTTTCTCCTTCTTCTGACCCCTTCCTTCTTCTCCATTCGACCAGCTCCTCATCTTCTTTCTTCTTCTTTTTTGTTCAAATTTTGTCCTTTCTAACTACTACTCATCTTCTTTCTTCTTCTTTTTTATTCAGTCCCAACATATTAAGAACATGATAATGAATTTTTCTTTGTTCTAAAAATCAAGAAATTTCTTTTTGTATTTTCTCTGTTGCGATTAATTGAACAAGAAAAAAACATAGTGGATGTTGAAAATTAAAATGAAAAATTGAAAATAATTAATATGATAAGATAACGAAACAAAAAAAGAGGAGAGTAAACCAAGATCGAATGAATTTAAATTTGTAGTGTATATACAGATGAGAATTCGATGAAAAAATTAATAATTAAGAGAAATTTATTAATTAATTAGAGATTTATTAGTATGTTAAATAGAGAGTAAGGAAAAAAATGTGAATAGACAAAGAAGAAACGAAAAGGTTAAAAAAAAATAATCAAAATTTAGATAATTTCTGACGTGGCTCTAACGTGATGCTGATATGGCTCTAATGTGACGTTGATGTGGCAATGATGTGGCGCGTGTGTAAGGCATCGCACATTGTGAGACTGGTATTATAGTGTTAGGGTGGCATTTAATTCACTCCAAATAAGAATATGGGGGTAAAAGAATACCCGTTTAGTTTAAGTGTTCAAACCTGTTTTTTGAACAAGTTTAATGGGGTCTTTATGTATTTTGCCATAAAACTAATCAACTTTATAGATTTTCAATTTTATTTAGCAATTCAATTTGTAATAATTAATATATTATAAGTAAATAAATGTTAATTTACTTTAAATATTTTTCTTCTACTACCATGCGCATGTCCTAAAAGAATATGAGTTCTTATAGGCAACTATTATTTAAAAGAATCTTACTTATGATGTTTGTAATTCACTTTATTTTCTATTAATAGAAATCCCAAATAGTGCAATTATATTCCTCTATATGTTTACTCAGTTCAAATCTATTTCATTCTAATTGACACATATATACCAACCCCAACAGTTGATAAATCAACTGGCTCATATAATTTGAGAGAACATAAATATTAACAACGGGCTAAAATGTAACGACCCGACCGGTCGTTTTGAGTATTACGTACAACCTCGTTTCCCCATTTACTGCTCAATTTATGCTTTACAATTGTTATATAACTTGTCGGAGGTGATTAATTCGGGCCCGGTGAGGTTTTGGAATGATTTGGAACACTTAGTTCCAAGGTTTAGAACTTAAGTTGAAAAGGTTGACCGGATGTTGAATTATGTGTAACGACCCCGAAGAATTTTTGCTAAGGAAATTAAAGTTTTGTAGTGTCGAGGTAGATCAATTAGTACAAAAGTTGTAGAACTTTCTCCCTTGGATGTTAATTTCAAAGCAATAAGATAAAAAAAAAAATACAGTGAGCTATCTCCCCATAGCACAACTATAGCACATGAGGGAAGCTGAAAATTTTAGCAAACCAGTGCGCTAAAGACTTATAGCACAGGGATAACACCAGTGGAATTTTAGCAAACCAGTGAGCTAAATATTTATAGCACAGGGATAGCACCAGTGAAAAAATACTTTACCTGGGCCTATTAATACATGAGCGGAGAGAGAGGAGAATAAAAGGATTTCAAGACTAGGGCTTTTCTCTCCATCACCCATCCGGCCAAGGCTTCCAATACATACTTAAGGTGAGTTTTTAAGAGTGTTTTTATGATGATTACACTTCTCAACCACTAGTTACAGTAAGATTTTGTATTGGATTCCATTGGATTTTTCCAAATCTCAACAATACCCCAAAAGTTGACTTTCAAGATTTGGTCTTCAAGAGGTAATCTTTCACTCTTAAACCTATAATCATGGATTGTTAGTGAATATATGAGCAAGAAATAAGCCTTAGCACTTATTGGATGGTGCTTGGAAGTCATAAATACTTCAACTAGATTATTGTGTGTTGTATAGATTTTTGTAATAAATGAATTAGCAACAATTGGGGGGATGTGTGTTCATTGATGATTGCAATGGTACTAAAGAAGGCAATTTGTAGACAAATGATGGTTTAATATCTCTTATTGGTGGGAAGGAGGGATTGTTGGATGAAGAAATACCATTACTAGAGATAGTTGAATGCTATGCACTCTAGGTGTTTGATAAAATACCAAAACGACCAAAAACCTGGAAATGTTTACTAATATTGGTCCAATTGAATTATGTTGATATAGATTGATGTTGTAAGAGTAGTGGGTGGTTTTAGTAGCACTAAAGAGCTCTATCAAGGGATGTTGGCTAAACTACTCTCTTAGAATTGAATTTCACGATGTTCCCGTAAGTTTCAAGTATGGTTGGACTCGTGGTTGGATGGGCGTTTATATTTTGTAACTCTTGTCGGGTTCCAAGATGTGGGCCTCTGAGGCGATTTCTGAGTGAAATTTCGAATTTTGTTAGAAAATTAATATTTTCTTATGGAATTAATTCCAATAAATTTTATTGACTGAAAAGAATAATTTGTGGGTAGATTCGAGGCGTTTGGAGACAAATTCACGAGGCAAGGGTCTAGCGGAGTAAAGAATTATACGGTTTGAGGTAAGTAACACTTCTAAATTTGGTTCTGAGGGTATGAATTCCCGAAATTTGGTATGATATAAATTGTTTGGAGGTGACACACACGATAGGTGACGAACATGTAGATGTGTACCACAGAATTTGTGTCTTGAATAAATTTCATGCAGTTGTAAAATTAATGAATCATGTTATTATTTGAACAAGTTACACGTGTTAGAGAAATTGAGTCGAGGCTCTTATTAAATATCGTGTTTAGGCTATGTGCCAATAATTTGGGACATATGGGGTCGTGTTGCTGTTGAATTAATTATTTTAAGAGTATACATTTCACACTCAGTCATATTCATCCATTGTGAGGATATTTATGGGATCTGGACTGCCCGCCTACAGCAGGCCTTATTGGCTTTACTATTTTATGGATCGGGATTGCCCACCTGCAGCAGGCCTTATTGGCTTTATTATTTATGGGATCGGGACTGCCCATCTGCAGCAGACCTTATTGACTTTACTATTTTATGGATCGAGGCTGCCAGCCTGTAGCAGGCCTTATTAGCTTTATTATTAAATAGATCGGGACTGCTCGCATGCAGCAGGTCTTATTGACTTTATTATGGTACGGATTGGGACTGCCCGCCTGCAGTAGGCCATATCGGCTTTATATAGCGCTTGGGCTGAAGGAGCCCATACGGAGTCTGTACACACCCCCAATGAGCGTAGATGATTATATATATTCGAGATGGATTTTTCCAGGGCATGGACTTACCTTACTTATTTATATTGTGATGAATTTATTTGGACATGGATCTTGTCCATATCATTTATATTTGGGGATAAATTTTTCAGGACTGGATTGGCCTTATACGGTACATAGAGGCTGATTATTAGTCGATGTGTGTGTATGTGTGTGAATATATATATATATATATATATATATATATATATATATAGACGATGAAATATCCCTGGGCCGGATTGGCCATAAACAGTACCGAGTGACCAAATGATGTTTTGACCAGTATTACATGAGGTCTTTCCACTGAGATATCATATTTCTCATATCATGCAGTATTGATCTATTTAACTTGTAGTGAGTTTAACTGTTGAAATTGAAAACATGCCTATATTTCTGTACTATTATTTATACTGGACTGTACTTGCAGAGCTCATCATTACTTTCATCCCAGAGGTTAGTCTTGTTACTTATTGAGTTGGTTGTACTCATACTACACTCTGCACCTCGTGTGCAGATCCAGGTGCTTTCGGACACAGAGACTGTTAGATTTCAGAGTACTATCAGTTGGAAACTATCAAGGTAGCTGCTTGGCGTCTGCTGTCCTTGTCTCTCTTTCCTTTAGTTATTGTACTGTTCTATACTTTCAGACAGTGGTTTTTATCAGTAAAATATTATATTATGTAATCAGTGACACCGGGTCTTGGGAGTGTTATATTTGTATTCGTGAGATTTCTTCCGCTGAATTTAGTTATCATGTTTTCGAATTTTGAAAGATATGGTGGTTTATTAAGATTGTCGGCTTTTCTAGTATTGGGATAGGCGCCATCACGACATGTGAGATTTTGGGTCGTGACAACTTGGTATCAGAGCTCTAGGTAACATAGGTCTCACGAGTCATGAGCAGGTTTAGTAGAGTCTTGCGGATCGGTACGAAAACGTCTGTACTTATCTTCGTGAGGCTGCCGAACCCTTAGGAAAATTTTACTTTCTTGTATTCTATCGTGCGGAATTGATTCAGCTTGAAACATAACTCTTTGAATTCCTTTCACACATTCGCATGCGCATGTGAGCGCTCGGTATCAGTTGTGCATCACCGGCATGTGATTCCATGAACGAGATTCGTGATATTTATTTTGTGTTGTGGTGATGGGCCAGTCTCGAGGACTTGAGGCCAGGGTTAGACCGCAGCTTAAGATCGGTAGCTTCAATTATGTGAACTTGTACATTTGGACTCATATATCTGGTAATGTTCCTATGAATGAAATTTATGGCTCGATGAGCGGTTGCATGGCTATATGATATGTATGATGTGATTATGGGATGTGTTCAGATGGGTTGAATGTGACGAATAAAGTTTACTTGTGACTCAAGAGTTTGCTATTGGGTACTTAATTTCTGTCTTGATTTGACGTATAGTCTTGAGTTGTGAGTGTATTGAAGGATCTTTCACGTTGTTAAATTGTGGGACAAATTAAATTCTCATGTCTTGTTAATGAGTTTGGACTCATAAAGAGTAAGTGATTGTGTAGTAATTGTGGTTGCGAAAGGGTATAACAAGATGCCAATTTGAGGCTAAGCATGTGGGTTATCTCCTGCATAGTAATATATGTAGGCGTGTTCCTTATAATGTTGAGTGGAGAGTTTCTTTTCTACCAGCGGAGTGTATGTGTTGAGATTTGAATTTGAATATGGTGGAGAAAGTTGACTTGACTGTCATGAGAATGAAGGCGATCTTAGCAGTTGAATTGAGGTATTTTATGGTTGGTGTTACCTGAGCTTGTGAACAATTTTTCGTTGAACTGGCTACAGTATTATGGCAGAAATAGAGTATGGGTATTGTGAGTTATCAAGTATTTTAATCTATGGCTTTGAGCCAAGAGGGGGAGCCTGCTATTGACAATTCAATTCATGATTATGGGTCAAATTTTTGTTTTGGTCAAAAGTATACTTGGGAATTAGTGATGACTTGCAGAGGTGGAGTTCGAGAATGACTCTTTATGAGTATATGCAAATCGTGGGATGAGTGAGTTGTTATTTGTAAATTATGTAGTGCGCAGGGAGTATGAATTTGATAGGTGGTATTAAAGTAGAGTTACTTCTTTGAGTGTTGTTGTGCTAATGAGGCACGTGTCTTTTGGCCCATCTGGGCGGTGTAATGTGGATTTGAACAAAGGGGGTGACTCTAGAGAAAGTTCTAATGGATTCGAGATTAAAATGTAACAATTGAGAATTTTTGGCGGATTTGTTTATGGCTAAAATATGATATTTAAGTTGGATGGTGTCGAGACTCGTGGCATTTTTGTATATCATTATGGATTTTATATTTCGGTATCAGAAAGGTGAATGAAACGACCTTAGATTCAAATAAGGTATTTTCAGAACGGATGTTTCGGTTGTAGTATTTATAGGGGTAATTATGATGTGGTGAGACTCTACAGTTGTTTTGGTGGCAATATTCTTGGATTTTGGTGACCTACGTGGTTTGGTCGAGTTAGAGGAATTTAGTTCTAATAGCTTGGTTATGTGTAGATGGATTTCAAAGTGTTCTGGATGGTTTCTACCATGGTTTGAACCGGATATTTTCTACTGGTGTAGAAAACGTATTGTGTATTGTGATTTCCTCCTGGAAGGAAGCAAGAGGAAGGATTCTAACTAACCGGGAATGTAGTTTGCTGGTGACTCAGAGTTGATAATGGAATTCTTGTGCTTGTCACATGATGGCATAATAGATGTGGTATGTTATGCGGGATTTAGATTTACATGCACAAGGTGGCAGTTCATTCTTGAAAGGAAGATCACGAATTTTGGACAGAATGGTCAGTTTTAGATATTTAGATAAATGTTATAACTGCTCGATAATCCCTGAGAAGGGTGCGCATTTTAAAAGGCGCATTGTGTTTTGATTTAAGGATGTCATTGGTATTGCAGTACTCACCTAGTTGATAGACTGTTAATATTTAAATTATTTCTATGTGGCACGAAAGAATTATGAAAGTATTCGTCATGGGAAGATCGTAAAGGGAAGATGTATTAGTCATTCGAGTGTTAGAGTTGGGATCAGTTACGATGATTCATGTGTTTGATGAATTTGGAGACTAGGACTTCTCAGAAGTATATTGTTTCGGGTTGTGGCCTGTTTGAGGTGAGTATTTAATTTTAAGTCAGTGGAGGCACTAGTTGCATTAATTATTTGTGATAGCTACGAGCTATAAGGGTGTATATATGTGAGGTTTGAGCCAATGTGCGGGCATCGGGGCAAGTACTCATACTCGAAAGAATGCTTAGGCTATGATATGCCTAGAGTTAACTGTTAAGCGTAAAGTTATAATATTTCTCGTGTTCGTACCTTTGTTGAAAACTATCTGAGTTACATTTGAGGTTACAAAGAGGCTAATTCCCCTGAATAAACGGGCTAGTTACTATTTTTGCTTTAACTTGCCAATTTGAAGGGTGACAACAGACTTTGCACATGCTTACGCTATGGCGTGTTATTTATACCAGTCTAGGAGCATGTGAATCTTATTTCATTTATCATATACATGTGTACTTATTTGATTGCTCCTCTATGATATGCTTGGACTGGAAGCATTGTGACCATGCCAGGCGAATTATATTACTGGCACGTGAGTTATCCATCCGGATCCATATACTGATATTATTGGCACGTGAGTTGTCCGTGTGGGTCCAGATATTGATACTATAGCACGTGAGTTGTACGTGTGAGTAATGTTAATGTGAGCTCTAGAAGAGCTGGTTACTGTTATTAAATTTGTGTGTCTTGGTTAGACTATATATAATGAACTTATAGCATTGCAGTTGTGGTGGTGCTTGTTGAACTCACAATACGATTCTCTTCTATGAGACATTTTCCATATTTGGATACACAGATTACGCAGTTACGGCCTGAATTATATTGATGTGGCGTGTCTATGGGATATTTGTGTTTAATAATATAAGGTCATTGGACCTAGAATGGGTACTATCAGGCTTGATTATGGTATATTCGGGTGGATAATATTGAAAGTCGGCTTAGGAGAGGATTATGGTCCTGGTTGGGGCGAGAGAGCTCCATGGCTAGTTGATCTCATGAGTGGTTATGAGTTTTTTTTATTGTTTCTTTCATCATTGGCAATGTACGAATGTTTTGGAATGAGGTTCTATTAAATGTAGGGTTTTATACTAGTACTTGGTTGGTTTTGAGTAGTTACTGTGATCAGAAATGGTGCTACGAGTATGCGAGTTATGTAGTATGTTATGTGATTATATCTGGGATTATGGTTATGGTTGGATACAGCTTGTTAAGACTCATACAGGTGTGTAGATGTGAGACTCGGGTCTTGTAAGAAATTCTGGATGTTGGAAATTGGGTTATAAGTTTTACAGACTAAGGTTAACGTAATGATCTTCAATTGTGTTGTGTTGTTAGGTCTATGGAATAAGGTTCCATGGGTTCACCCCCGGGTATGTGCGTGGTAAGATGGAATAGTGATGTGATGGCTTGGAAACAACACTTGGCACGTTCGAGGACGAACGTATGTTTAAGTGGGGGAGAATGTAACGACCCGACATGTCGTTTTGAGTATTACAACCCCGTTCCCCCATTTACTACTCAATTTATGCTTTACAATTGTTATGTAACTTGTCGGCGGTAATTAGTTCGGGTCCGGTAAGGTTTTTGAATGATTTGGAACACTTAGTTTCAAGGTTTAAAACTTAAGTTGAAAAGGTTGATCGGATGTTGAATTATGTGCAATTACCCTAGAGAATTTTTGCTAAGGAAATTAAGGTTTTGTGGTGCCGAGGTAGATCAATTAGTACAAATGTTGTAGAACTTTCTCCCTTGGATGTTAATTACAAAGCAATAAGACTAAAGAAAATACAGTAAGCTATCTCGCCATAGCACAGCTATAGCACATGAGGGAAGCTGAAAAGTTTAGCAAACCAGTGAGCTAAAGCCTTATAGCACAGAATAGCACCAGTGGAGTTTTAGCAAACCAGTGAGCTAAAGACATATAGCATAGGGATAGCACCAATGAAAAAATACTGTACCTCGGCCTATTAATACATGAGCGGGGAAAGAGAAGAATAAGAGGATTTCAAGACTAGGGCTATTCTCTCCATCACCCATCCGGCCAAGGCTTCCAATACACACTTAAGGTGAGTTTTTAAGAGTGTTTTTATGATGATTTCACTTCTCAATCACTAGTTACAACAAGATTTTGTATTGGATTCTATAGGATTTCTTCAAAATCTCAAGAACACCCCAAAAGTTGACTTTCAAGATTTGATCTTCAAGAGGTAATCTTTCACTCTTAAACCTATAATCATGGATTGTTAGTGAATATATAAGCAAAAAATAAGAATTAGCACTTATTGGATGGTGCTTGGAAGCCATAAATACTTTAACTAGATTATTGGGTGTTATAGAGATTTTTGTAATGAATTAATTAGTAACAATTGGGGGGATGTGAGTTCATTGATGATTGCAATGGTGCTAAAGAAGGCAATTTGTAGACAAAGGATGGTTTAGTATCTCTTATTGGTGGGAAGGAGGGATTGTTGGATGAAGAAATACCATTACTAGAGGTAGTTGAATGCTATGCACTCTAGGTATTTGATAAAATGTCAAAATGACCAAAAACCTGGAAATTTTTACTAATATTGGTCCAATTGAATTATGTTGATGTAGATTGATGTTGTAAGAGTAGTGGGTGGTATTAGTAGTACTAAAGAGCTCTATCAAGGGATGTTGGCTAAATTACTCTCTTAGAATTGAATTTTACGATGTTCCCGTAAGCTTCAAGTATGGTTGGACTCGTGGTTGGATGGACGTTCATATTTTGTAACTCTTGTCGGGTTCCAAGACGTGGTCCTCACTGGCGATTTCTGAGTGTAATTTTGGATTTTATTGGAAAATTAGTATTTTCTTATGGAATTAATTTCAATAAATTTTATTGACTGAACCGAATAATTTGTGGCTAGATTCGAGGCGTTTGGAGACAAATTCACGAGGCAAAAGCCTAGCGGAGTAAAGAATTATACGGTTTGAGGTAAGTAAGACTTCTAAACTTGGTTCTGAGGGTATGAATCCCCGAAATTTGGTATTGTTTGGAGGTGACACACACGATAGGTGACGATCATGTAGATGTGCACCATAGAAATTGTGTCTTGAATAAATCCCATGAAGATGTAAAATTAATAAATCATGTTATTATCTGAACATGTTACACGTGTTAGAGAAATTGAGCCGAGAATCTTATTAAATATCGTGTTTAGGCTATTTTTCAATATTTTGGGACCCGTGGGGTCGTGTTGGTGTTGAATTAATTGTTTCAAAAGTATACATTTCATACTTAGTTATATTCGTCCATTGTGAGGATATTTATGGGATTAGGGTTGCCCGCCTGCAGCAGGCCTTATTGGCTTTACTATTTTATGGATCGGGGCTGCCCGCCTGCAGCAGGCCTTATTGGCTTTATTATTTATGGGATCGGAACTGCCCGCCTGCAGAAGGCCTTATTGGCTTTACTATTTTATGGATCGGGGCTGCCCCTACAGTAGGCCTTGTTGTCTTTATTATTAAATGGATCGGGGCTGCCCGCCTGCAGCAGGCCTTATTGGCTTTATTATTATATGGATCGGGACTGGCCGCGTGCAATAGGCCATATCAGCTTTATATAGCGCTTGGGTTGAAGGAGCCCCTCCGGAGTCTGTACACACCCCCAGTAAGCGCGGATGATTATATATATTCGGGATGGATTTTTCAGGGCATGGATTTGCCTTACTTATTTATATTGTGATGAATTTACCTGGACATGGATCTTGTCTACATCATTTACATTTGGGGATAAATTTCCCAGGGCTGGATTGGCCTTATACGGTATAGAGAGACTGACTATTAGTCGATGTGTGTGTGTGTGTGTGTGTGTGTGTGTCTATATATATATATATATATATATATATATATATATA
>AWOL01S0018530.1:34622-71384 GCA_000715115.1 Nicotiana otophora
GGCCGGATTGGCCATAAACAGTACCGAGTGACCGAATGATTTTTGACCAGTATTACATGAGGTCTTTCCACTGAGATGTCATATTTCTCATATCATGCAGTATTGATCTATTTCACTTGTACTGAGTTTAACTCTTGAACTTGAAAGCATGCCTATATTTATGTACCATTATTTATACTGGACTGTACCTGCGGAGCTCATCATTACTTTCAGCCCAGAGGTTAGTCTTGTTACTTATTGAGTTTGGTTGTACTCATACTACACTCTGCACCTCGTGTGCAGATCCAGGTGCTTTCGGACACGGAGACTATTAGATTTCAGAGTACTATCAGTTGGAGACTATCAAGGTAGTTGCTTGGCGACCGCTGACCTTGTCTCTCTTTCCTTCAATTATTATACTGTTCTATACTTTCAGACAATGATTTTTATCAGTTAGACATTGTATTCATATTAGATGCTCATGTACTCAGTGACACCGGGTTTTGGGAGTATTATATTTGTATTTTTGAGATTTCTTCCGTTTAATTTAGTTATCATGTTTTCAAATTTTAAAAGATATGGTGATTTATTGTGATTGTCGGCTTGCCTAGTATTGCGACAGGCGCCATCACGACAGGTGAGATTTTGGGTCGTGACATAAAAAGTCATAGCCCATACCTGAGCCATTAGAGAAGAATCCATCCTCCCCTTCTTATCTATTTTAGCATAGCAACTGCTAGCATTAATATAAAAATAAAAAAATAATAAAGGTATAGGTATTTCTTCCAAACAATTGTGATATGATACACAGGGAACTGGGCAAAGGTTTGATACTCTGACTACTGCTGATGCTATACCAATTGAAGCTGGGTAGCCTATGGATGGTGTTGGTCATTCGCAAATTGTTAATGCAAGCTTGGAGGCCCAACTTACAGCAGGTATTACTGGTGTTGTTGATGTTCCAGTTACAGCTGCTCTTGCAAGAGTGTCCCATGATCTGAAGGCTGCTAAAGATCCTATGAGTAATCGAGTTTCAACTAGGGTTACTGAAGGTCCAAGTACTATGCAAAACTCTAAAGAAGCTGGAAACCAAACCATTAATGGACAAGTGCAGATTAACGTACAAATTGTAGCAGATGAGAAGGATAAAGCAGCTGGGCATGTGGTTGATCGATATTTAACTGGAGCTTCTAAAGGTTCAGTTATTGAACCTAGGCATCTTCAGCATATGATGAATGATAGTGCATTAGCTGCACCTGTTTGAGCCATCACTGTTAAGATTAATGCAGCAGTAGCAGGTGCACAATTTGATACGCCTAGCAATGTTGGATCAGCTGCGCAAGCAACTTGTTTAGATACTGTTGTTGTTATTGGATCAGGTGTTGAAGGTGTTGGCCAAACTTCTAATGGCCAAGGAAAAGCTAAAGATCAACAGGTTACTCAAGTAGCTTCTAAACCTACTGCTGCTAACAGGGTAGGACAAGAACTTGTCAAGGGAGATGTTGCTACTGGAATTCTTGGCAAGGGAGATGCTAGTGCAATTAGTGGAACATCTGCTAACAAGAAGGCTGCTAATACGTTAGAAATAGGTTCTCAACATGGGAAACAATCACATGCTAAGGGTTGGTCATTGGTACATCGATCACCTAGCAAGAAGGTGTCTTCAGGTCCTAAAAATCTGGAATCAGCAGCAGAAACTTTTAGGTGTTCTAACTCGTTTGATGCCTTGGTTTGTGCACATGAACTTGGTGAGAAAAACTATAGGAAGAATTTGAAATTGGTGGATGGCAAAGCAGGTACAAAATCTGGAAAACACAACACTCCAGGCAGTGCAGAATAGCAGCAAAAGACGAAGTCTGCGGGTGCACGATCAATGGCGTCAAGAGACATTGTTCCTGTAGATGACTTCAACAATGTCCAAGTATCCAATGCATCTCCTACACTACAATTCTCCAGTCCAGAATTAGCTAAAATGATCAAGTAATCCCAGGCAGCTATGATGATGCATACCACTCCAAAGAGCAACATGCCATTGGTCACTCTAAATACTTCAGTCCAGGAGATCCGTCTCTGTCATTGGAGTCATGTGGTGAGCGAGATGGTGACTCTGGGCAGCAGTTACTACCTACAGGTGTAGTTTTGTTTAATTGTAAGTTGTGGGCTGATCAAACAGAATATGAGGCAGATGAACATTATGCTGATAGCGTCAAAGATGACAGCAATAATGAGGCAGATCAAGATAGTTACACATCAAATGACGAGACAATAAAAGGTCAGGATGAACAGGTTCCTAACTCCTCTTCTACTTTGGCGAGCAAGAGAGGCTTAAGCCCCAATGCTCATGTATCGATTCCAACTGGGCAGCAGCAAAGTTCAGCAATTATTTTGAAGGATTTGCCTAATATTAAGGGAAACAACAAGGACTTAACTCCAGCTCTTGTCTCTCATGACATGGAGCCATTGAAAATGCTTCATAATTCGAACAAGGCAACAAATATTACTCCAGGTGGTAGTACAATTTTGGGGGATCAACAAGCAATACAACCTGCGCAAGAAAGAGTAACCGGGCAGCAGCAAATTGGGCATAGTCCACCAGCTATTTCGGCAGAAGATCGAAGGCTACTAGATGCTCTGGTAGATGGAGAGAATGATGTTTCTAAGAAGTTGGAACTGGTTGACACAATTTCAAATTCTGGAAAAAATAGCTCTCCAAGCGAGCTAATGGACATGCAATCACTCAGTTCCAACACTACAATGCTGCAGTTTTCCAGCCCTCACGTGGAAACAATTATCAAGGATGCCCATCTGATGCCAAAAATTGAAAGTACTTCAACTGAAAAACTAAAGAGCAAGCTTAATTTGGATGCTCCAGAGTTCATTCCTAGAAAGTCTCCTGGTGCTACATGCATTCACGCTAGGTAGGAATATATTGGAACAAGCAAAGCAGGTGCTATCTGGATGAAAAATACAGCAACAAAAAGGACTGGGCAGCAGCAATTTTTTGTAAACACTCCAGCTGATACTCTTGTGTCTGGTCAATATGCAGCAACACCAGCAGTTGCTGGACAGCATAAGCAAATTGCAAGCAAGCCACAAGCAGCAATATCAACTTCAAATGCTGGACAGCATCAGCAGCACTTACAACCATGTATTGCAGTAACGACTATACAAGCTGGACAACAGCAATTGGTTACAACCACTCCAGCTATTTCTGTAGAGGATAGAATGTTAGTGGAGGCAATGGAAATTTCTAACCCCCTAAACCTGTTAGCTCCATCTCAAGTTAGCAGCACTGGACATACGAGTAGGGCTAGAAATAATATGCAAAAGGTTGATCAACTTCAAGACAAGGCAGTAATAACGAAAGCACCACATACAAATCTACTGATGGCACAAATTACTGCCCAAAACTATCCAAATCCAGTGAATGTAGGCAGAGATTTGTATGAAGAGGGAGAGGAAGATGAACTGATGCAACAATGCCGGGCAGAGGCAGCAAAATGAGGTGATTTATCACCAATGCATAGTGCACAAAGTAAGAAGACTCATACAAGAAAGAAGAGTTGGGACGACAAGGTGAATGAGGAAGTAAACGTTAGGCGACTCCCAATGAGAGTTGCCAAACAAAAACAGGCAGCCCCAACTACATCTACAAGGTCCAAACGTTCAATAAAAAAGTCATGAATTTTGAAGACATTCTGAAGAGGTTTGATGAAGATGATCAAGAACTACAAATTGAAGAAGTTACAAGTTTAGGCAACAAGGGACAAGAATCAAATTCCTACTACATCTTATTTTACCATTTTATTAGTATAGTCATTTGTAATATCATCACGGAGTATGTTATAAACTCTGTGATGAATATAGAATATTTAGTGCTCTCTAGCTCTTTCTTTTTTACATTCTTGTTAGTAGGCGAGGATATTTATGCTTCAATAGGATTAGTAAGGTAAGGTTAGGCCCAATATGTGGTTGCTTATGTCCTATGCCATTGGAAAGACATCCAAATGGCTATGAGATTATATGCCCTCGTGAGACTTTGCCGGCAGATCCATAATCCTCTACATGAGGCTGCCATCATACGGCAATGTGAGGCGCAGATGAGTGATTATATAGCCAAGGCATACATGCAACACTATTGCTGCTATTGTCCCCATTATTTGTACTTCTCCTATGTGTTGCGCTTTTCTTTTCTATTATTAATAAAATAACTACTGAGCATGCCTAGTAGTATAATTTTCCAAAAAAGAAACAATTGAGATATAAAATAGATTATAAAATATTGGATAATTAATTTTATCGTAAGGCAATACAATTGACATTAATTCAGCTGATGTCCGAGTCGCTTCATACATTAAAACATTATTCCTATAAGAAAGAATGCCATCAGTTCCTCTGTTCTTGTGTAAATTTAAGATTGATTGACTCCCTTCCAACATTATTGGAGATGCTAATTAAGCAACGGATATTGTCACGACCCAATTTTTTATAGGTCGTGATGGCGCCCAACATCGTTGTTAGGCAAGCCAACGGTGAACTAACCATGTATCTATTCTTTTAATATTTTTGAAATAGTGATTTTTAATTATTACATAAGTAAGAGATGAGAAAATTTAATAAAATAAAACGTAACAAATTGTAAGATCAAGTATAGTGAAATAAATACTCAAAAATCATTAAGTATCTACTAACAAAATTCCAAGACCTGGTGTCACAAGTGTATGAGTTACTAGTAGAATACACAAAATACTAAACTACTGTTTGAAGTAAAGTAAGCAGAAAGTAAATATAAAAGAAAGACTCCGGGTGCTGCAGAACGGGCTCGGAAGGCAGCTCACCGCTAAGTCTCGATGTATCAGGAGTGGGCGCCGGGATGATGTCCAGATGTACCTATCTCAGATCCTGTACGGTTAGTGCAGAAGTGTAGCGTGAGTACATAAATAACATGTACCCAGTAAGTATCTAGTCTAACCTTGAAAAAGTAGTGACGAGGGGTCTACTTCGACACTTACTATGGGCTAACAATAAAATACCGAAATTGTAAATAAGCATGAGTTATGTAATGTCACGACCCAATTTATCCTATAGGCCGTGATGGCATCTAACGTCGCCGCTAGGCAAGCCTACGATACAATTACTACATGATTACTTCTTTTGACAAGCTTACAAGTAATTAGATTCCATTTATTTAGAAATTTAAGAAATAGAGAGTCAAATAAATAGAATGAAAGTATTTGAATGCAAGCACAAATATGTAAATACTCCAAAATCATAAAGTCTACTAGTGTGTGTGCCAAGACCTGATGTCACAAGTATATGAGCAACTAGTAGAATATACAAAACTCTAACTACTGTCCGAAATAAATTAGACAGAATATAAATACAAAAGAGAGACTCTAGGGTCTGCAGAACGGCTTGGGAAGCAGCTCACCACTAGGCCTCGGGATATCTGGGACGCGCGCCGGTAGGACCGCCAGATGTACCTGCCTCAGATCCTGCACGGTTAGTGCATAAGTGTAAAGTGAGTACATAAACAATATGTACCCAGTAAGTATCAAGTCTAACCTCGAAGAAGTAGTGACGAGGGGTCGACATCGACACTTACTATGGGCTAATAGTAAAGAAATACAGGATTCTAAATGAGCACGGGTTATGTATATAATAACAATAACTCAATAATAAGCAAAAGTAAATAAACCTTTCATACATGGTGAGTTCCAAATAAATTTCCATCTTATAATGTGTTGCCTCTCAAGTCAGGGAAGGATATCAAATATATGAAGACACATCGAGTGTTATCACGCACGATTATGCCAAGGTCGTACGGCCAGATCCAGAATAATGTGTACACTGCCGAGGGTCGAGCGGCATGAACCATAGATGCATTTATCCAGTGTCGAGGCATTCAGCCCGCTCCACAAGAAGAGAGGATACTTTATAAACATTTAACTTAAATGTTATTAAAGGATAATACACAATGTAATACAAATTCCATTAACGGTCATTCACAATTGCTCTAACAAGTTCCGATATAATTTAGGCACTTTAATTAACAAGTAGGGTGCAAACATCTCAAATAATTCATGATTTGAGTCCTAAGACTACCCGGACATGAGCATAATTAGTAATTACGAACAAACTCTTGTCACCTTGTACGTACGTAGCCCCGTACAATTAGAAGCAAACATTAATTTAAATCACCTATGGGGTAAATTCTCTCTTACAAGGTTAGACAAGAGACTTACCTCGTCTCAAAGCTCACGTTCCGGCCTCAAATTCATTCCAAAGCTTCAACTCGGTGCCGAACAATCCGAAACTAGCAAAATATTGTCTAAATCGATCAATATATGTTCAAAAGCTCATATTCTAACTATTAGAGTGATTACCCAACCCCAATTGAAGATTCCTAAAATTTGTCCCCGGGCGCACGCGCCCGAATTCCAGAACGTTTCAAAGAAAGTTGTTACCCATAACCTCACAAACTCAAATATATAATTTTCACTCAATTCCATAACCATTTTCGTGGTTAAACCCTATTTTTATCAAAACCTAGGTCTTTAATCTAAACCCATGATTTCACAAATTTTACATGTTAAATCTACGCATAATCTATGTATTTAACTCACATTGTATATAAATTACTTACCTCAAAGTTCTAGGTGAAAACCCCTTTCTAAGAGCTCCAAACATTGCCCAAGGAATGCAATAAATGAGTCCAAAGTGCTTAAGTTTCGACTTAAATAAAGGTTTTGCCTAGTGGTTTTTCCGCTTGTGCGGTTCATTGGCCGCATCTGCGGAAGTTTCATAGCAGATGTGGTCCTCACTTGGCTGGCCTAAATCTGCATTTGCGGACAAATAGCTCGCTTCTACGGTGCCGCTCCTACGACAGGCGAGCCACACCTGTGCTGGATCCCGCTTCTGTGGTCGCGCTTCTGCGCCCACCTTGTCCACATCTGTGGTTTCTAGGATGCCTATGCTGGGCCGCTTCTGCGAGCTCGCACCTACGGCTAGCCCTCCGCAGGTGCGATTACACTAGAAGCCTGGTGCTTCAGCTATTCTTCCAAGTCCAAATGAGTTTCGCGCCTCGTCCGATTAACACCCGAGGTACCTGGGGACACGCCCAACATACCAACAAGTTTGAAATCATAAAACAAACTCACTCGAACCCTCAGAACGCATAAAACAACATCAAAACTAAGAATCACAACCCAAACCAAATTGAATCAACTTATGAACTTCAAGTTCTTCCAACTTACTCCGAACGCGCCAAAATATATTTAAACTACTCGGAATGACACCCAATTATGCATGCAAGTCTTAAATAACCATACAGAACTATTACAAGGCTCGGAATCCCAAACGGACCTCGTTAGCACCAAAATCTACTCCAAACCAAATTTAAAGAACTTTAAAACCTTCAAGGTGCCAACTATCAATATTAAGCGCCGAAACACTCCCAGTTCATCCAAAACCCGATACAAACATACTCCCAAGTCCAAAATCATCATACAAACCTATTGGAACTATTAAATCCTAGTTCTAAGGTCGTTTACTCAAAATGTTGACCAAAGTCAAACTTAGCCTTTTAAAGCCAAATTAAGGAACCAAGTGTTCCGATTTCAACCCGAACCCTTCCAAACCCCGAACTAACCATCCCTGTAAGTCAAAAAATAGTAAAAGCACATACGAGGAGTCTTATTGAGGGGAACGAGAATCTAGAAGGCAAAATGACCAGTCAGGTCGTTACATTCTCCACCTCTTAAACAAACGTTCATCCTCGAACGGGTCTAGAATCATACCTGAAGTGTCGAATGGGTGTGGATACCTGCTTCGCATGTCCTCCTTGGCCTCCCAAGTTTCCTCCTCAACTGGTTGGCCCCTCCACTAAAATTTTATCGCAAAAATATTCTTGGACTTCAACCGGCGGACCTGCCTATCAACAATGGCAATTGGCTCCTCCTCATAGCCCAGACTCTCATCTAACTGAACCGTGCTTTAGTCTAACACATGCGACCTGTCGGCATGATACCTCTGGAGTATAGACACGTGGAAAATCGGATGAACTCCCGATAGACTGGGAGGCAAGGCAAGCTCATAAGCAACCTCCCCAACTCGCCTCAACACCTCAAATAGACCTATAAACATTGGGCTCAACTTGCCCTTCTTCTAGAACCTCATGATCCCCTTCATCGGCGAGACTTTCAAGAGAACCTTCTCGCCCACCGTAAACAATAAATCACGCATTTTCTGATCCGCATAACTCTTCTGCCCAGACTGTGCTATGCGAAGCCGCTCCTAAATTAACTTTACCTTTTCCAAGGCATCCAACACCAAATCAGTACCATACAACTTAGCCTCGCCAGGCTAAATCCATCCGATGGGAGAACAACATCGTCGACCATATAAAGCCTCAAATGGATCCATCTCGATGCTGGAATGATAGCTGTTGTTGTAAGCAAACTCGGCCAAAGGCAAGAATCGATCTCACTACCCTCCAAAGTCAATCATACATGCTTTGAGCATATCCTCTAAGATCTAAATTGTCCGCTCCGATTGCCCGTCAGTCTGCGAATGAAAGGATATACTGAGCTCTATACGGGTCCCTAACTCGCTCTGTACTGCTTTCCAAAAATATGAAGTAAACTGAGGGCCCCTATTAGATATGATGGAAACAGACACACCATGCAACCGAACAATCTCCTAAATATAAATCTAGGCCAACCTCTATGAAGAATACGTGGTCACAATCGGAATGAAGTGTGCCAACTTAGTCAGCATGTCGACAATGACCCAAACTGCATCAAACTTCCGCAAGGTCCACAGCAACTCAACTACGAAGTCCATAGTAATGCGCTCCCATTTCCACTCAGGTATAGTCATATGCTGAAGTAGGCCATTTGGCCTCTGATGCTCATATTTGACCTGCTGCAATTTAGACACCTCGCAACATACTCAACTATGCCCTTCTTCATCCGCCACCGCCAATAATGCTGCCTCAGGTCGCAATACATCTTTGTAGCCTCTGGATGAATAGAATACCAAGAGATGTGTGCCTCCTCTAGGATCTTCTCCCTTAAGCCATCAACATTAGGAACATATAGGAGACCCTGTAGTCGAAGAACACCATCCTCACCGAGAGTAACCTCCTTGGCGCTACCTAGTAGTACCGTCTCTTTGAGAACCAACAAGTGCGAATCATCAAACTGGCGAGCCTTGATGTGCACGAAGTAAAGACTGAGCGGCGACACATGCAAGAACTCGACTAGGCTCTGAAATATCCAACCTCACAAGTCTATTAGCCAAGGACTAAATATCCAAAGCTAGTGGCCTCTCCTCTACTGAAATGAATGCCAAACTACCCATACTCTCCGCATTTCTACTCAAGGCATCTGCAACTACATTCGCCTTGCCCGGATGGTAAAGAATGGTAATATCATAATCCTTCAGTAACTCAAGCCACATGCGCTGCCTCAATTTAAGATCCCTCTTGTTGAACAGATGCTGCAGGCTATGATGATCGGTGTAAACCTCACAGGACACCCCATAAAGATAATGCCTCCAGATCTTAAGAGCTTGAACAATCGCGGCCAACTCCAAATCATTTACAGGGTAATTATTCTCGTGGGGCTTCAACTGACGTGAATCATATGCAATAACTCGCCCCTCTTGCATCAACACATAACCCAAACCAATGCGTAAAGCATCGCAATACACAGTATACATCCCTGAACCGGGAGACAACACTAATACTGGTGCTAAAGTCAATACGATCTTGAGCTTCTGAAAGCTCGCCTCACAATCATCGGACCATCGGAACGGAGCACCCTTCTAGATCAATCTAGTCAAAGGTGCTGAAATAGATGAAAAGCCCTCTACAAACCGACGATAATAACCTTCTAACCCCGGGAAACTCTTGGTCTTAGTCGTGGTGGTAGGACGAGGCCAACTCTGAACTACCTCGATCTTCTTAGGATCAACCTTAATAACCTCGCCTGATACAACATGTCCCAAGAATGCCATAGAATCTATCCAGAACTCGCACTTGGAGAACTTAGCATATAGCTTTTGTTCCCGCAAGGTCTGAAGTACCACTCTCAAATGCTGCTCGTGCTCCTCCATTCTACGCTAGTAGATCAAAATATCATCAATGAAGACAATGACAAACGAATCAATATATGTCCTGAACACCCTATTCATCAAATCCATA
Organism: Nicotiana otophora; assembly: GCA_000715115.1. Lineage (NCBI taxonomy): Eukaryota > Viridiplantae > Streptophyta > Magnoliopsida > Solanales > Solanaceae > Nicotiana > Nicotiana otophora. The sequence goes on from AWOL01S0018530.1 coordinate 44,809, forward strand.
AATGTCGTCGGGGCGTTAGTCAAGCCAAAGGGCATCACTAGAACTTATAATGGCCATATCTAGTCTGGAATGCCATCTTCGGGACATTGGAATCTAATCTTCAGCTTATGGTACCCCTATCTCAAGTCGATCTTTGAGAATACCCTAGTACCTTGCAACTGGCCAAAAAAGTCATCAATACACGACAACGTGTACTTGTTCTTTATGGTAACTTTGTTCAACTGGCGGTAATCAATGCACATCCGCATAGTCCCATATTTATTCTTCACAAATAACACTGGTGGCCAAGGAGATACACTCGGTCTGACGAACTCTTTTGCTAGCAACTCCTCAAGCTGCTCCTTTAACTCCTTCAACTCTCTCGGAGCCATGCAGTATGGTGGAATAAATATAGGCTGGGTACCTGGAGCCATATCAATACAGAAATCGATATCACGATCTGGTGGCATGCCTGGAAGATCAGAAGGAAACACATCGGAGAACTCCCGGACCACGGGCACTGAATCAATCACTGGAGTCTCTTTGGTAGTATCCGGACCATGGGCTAGATAGGCCAAGCAACCCTTCTCGACCATGTGTCGAGCCTTCAGAAAAGAATAACCCGAGGTGTACTGACAGACAAACCCTTTCACTCCAATTTAGAGAACTCTAGCATCGCCAAGGTAACAGCCTTGGCATGGAAATCAAGGATGGCGTGATATGGAGATAACCAATCCATGCCCAGGATGACCTCAAAGTCGGTCATATCAAGCAACAGAAGATCCACTCTAGTATCATAACCACAGAATGTAACAATGCAGGACAGATATATCTGATCCACAATAACAAAATCGCCCATTGGTATGGACACATAAATAGGAGTACCCAAGGACTCATGAGGAACACCCCAATAATGAGCAAATCATATAAAACATATGAATATGTAGACCCTGGATCAAATAGTACCAAAGCATCCCTACTGCAGACAGAAATAGTACCTGTAATCCCGACATCTAAGGCCGCTGCATCTGGTCGGGCGGGAAAGGCATAGAATCTGGCTGGAGCACCTCGTGGCTGGTCTCAGCCTCTAGGATGACCCCTACCCACCTGCCCTCCGCCTCTAGGCAGTCGGACGACTGGTGGGCAGCTAGTACTGGAATAATAGGCTACTGACCCTATTATACTACCTTGCCCTGATGCCTAGCGCAGAACCTCCGCATATGACCGAGATCCCCGCACTCGAAGCAACCACTCAGTACGGTGGACTGCTGATCTGGAGTCTGACCCTGATGGACCGAGTACCCACTGGAGGATCCCTGGATAGTTGGCAGGCTGTAAGAAGTCTCTAGCATGGTATTGAAATAAGGTCATACTGGAGCACCCCGAGGAGGCGGCAATGCTGGATATGTGGGCCTACTAGACTGATCACTCACGAACTGACCCCTTCCCCCAACCGGGGCTCCACTGAACTCTCCAGAAAAACCAGAACTGCTTATCCCTCGTAGCCTGCTCCCGACCGCACTAACGTGCACCCTCGATCCTCCAAGCTATCTCTACAACTAGCTCGTAAGAAGTCCCCATCTACACCTCTCGGGCCATAGTGGCCTGTCTAGCCGAGTGCAAAACGGAAACAAACCTCCGCACTCTCTTTGCATCGGTCGGAAGTATCATAAGTGCATGGCGAGACAACTCAGAGAATGTCTCCTCATAGTCAGTCATTGACAGCTGGCCCTGCTGGAGCTGCTCGAACTAAAATCGCAACTCTTCCCTCATGAGAGGGTGGAATATACCTGTCCAAGAAATGTGAAATGGTCCCAAGTCATGGGAGGAGAACCTGCTGGTCTATCGAGAAGATATGACTGCCACCACCTACGGGCCCTGCTCTCCAGCTGGAAAGTCGTAAAATCCACCCCATGGGACTCCAATATCCTTATGTTGTGCAGTTTGTTCCTATACCGGTCAATAAAGTCCTGGAGGTCCTCGTGTAGCTCACCTCTAAAGACAGGACGCTGTAGCCTAGTCCATCTGTCCAATAGCCTATGCGGATTGTTAGCCGCAACTGGTATGGGCTCAGGTATAACTGCTGCAACTGGCTGAGCTCCACTCATGGGTAGTACACCTTGGGTCTGATATACGATAGTTGCGTGCCCTGGAGCCTGAGCATTAAAGTTATGTGTCCCCCTCCTACCCGAGATATGGCAGGGTCTGTTGGAAATAAACCAACATGAGTCATAGAATCCATGAACCATAGCATACAGCCTATGACCTCCTGGAATCCCGGTGAGGACATGAAATCCACCAGGGTTGGTCCTGTTGCAAGCACCTTACCCTGCTCCTCAATGATGGGATCCTCTACTAGATCCACTGGTGTTGTAACTGGAACAAATCTAAGATGCACTCATCCTCTACCATGAACTGGAGCCCTCCCTCGGCCTCTAGCAACAAGGGAAGCAGCTCCTCCATGGTCTGGAACATCCGTTGTGCGCTTCTCACCATCTGTAAGAGAATGAGAGAAAAATACTTAGTATTACATCAACTGCACGATAGGAGATGAATAAAGAGTAGTTTCCTAACACCCTGTAGCCTCTCGAAGATAAGTACGGACGTCTCCGCCCCGATCCGCAAGACTCTATTAGGTCTGCTCATAGCTTGTGAGACCTACGTGAACCTAGTGCTCTAATATCATATTGTCACGATCCAATTTCTCCTATAGGTCGTGATGGCGCCTAACGTCGCCGCTAGGCAAGCCTACGATGAATTTACTATGTGATCACTTCTTTTGACAGGCTTATAAGTAATTAAGTTCCATTTATTTAGAAATTTGAGAAATAGAGAGTCGAATGAATAAAATGAAAGCTTCTGAATGCAAGCATAAATATGTAAATACTCCAAAACCATAAAGTCTACTAGTGTGTGTACCTAAACCTGGTGTCACAAGTATACGAGCAACTAGTAGAATATACAAACCTCTAACTACTGTCCAAAATAAAGTAGATAGAATATAAATACACCACTATCTGGGACGCGCCGGTAAATAGTTCATCACTAGGCCTCGGGATATCTGGGACGCGCCGGTAGGACCGCTAGATGCACCTGCCTCAGATCCTGCACGGTTAGTGCAGAAGAGTAGCATGAATACATAAACAACATGTACCCAGTAAGTATCAAGTCTAACCTCCAAGAATTAGTGACGAGGGGTCGACATCGACACTTACTATAGGCTAGCAATATGAATGCAGAAATTCCAAATAAACATGAGTTATGTAATTAATAATAATAAATCGTTAACAACCAGGAGAAAATAATTCTTTCACAAATTAATAAGTACAAATAAATTCCTGTCATTTAAAAGTATAACCTCACATGTCACGAAATAATATCAAGTATGATTATGCTCCGGGTATTATTAAGCACGATTTTTGCCGAGGTCATACGGTCCAATCCAGAATAACGTGTACGCTGCCGAGGAACGTGTGGTATGATCCATAGATGCTCTATCTACTGCCGAGGTATTCGGACCGCTCCACAAGAAGAGAGGATACTTTATAAGTATTTGACTTAAATGTTATAACAGGGCTAGTACACAATATAATAAAATTTCCATTAGCGGCCAAGTAATCTGCTAAAAATTCAAGTAAGTGATATTCGGTCTTTTACACTTCCTCTAACAAGTTCCTATATAATTTGGGCACTTAAATCAACAAGTAGGGTGCAAACATTTCAAGTAATCCATGATTTGGGTCCTAAGCTACCCGGACATTAGCATGAATAGTAGCTACGCACGGACCCTCGTCACCTCGTACGTATGTACCCCTCACAATTAGAGCAACCATTAATTTAAATCACCTATAGGGTAAATTTTCTCTTACAAGGTTAGACAAGAGACTTTCCTCATCTCAAGGCTCACTTTCCGGTCACAATTTCACTCTAAAGCCATAACCCGGTGCCGAACAGTCCAAAATTAGTCAAACATTATATAGATTAATCAATACATGCTCAAAATTTTATATTCTAACTATTAAAGTGATTACCTAACCCCAATTGTAGGATTCCTAAAATTTATCCCCGTCCACGTACCCGGATTCCGAAAATGTTTGAAGACAATTGTTACCGATAACCATAGGAACTCAAATATATAATCTTCACTCAATTCCCTAACCATTTTTGTGGTTGAATCCCATTTTTATCAAAATCTAAAATTTTCATCTAAACCCATGATTTTCACCATTTTACATGTTAAAATCTACCCATAATTTATATATTTAACTCACATTGTATAGGGATTACTTACCTCAAAGTGCTAGGTGAAAACCTGTCACGACCCAATTTCTCCTATAGGCCGTGATAGCGCCTAACGTCACTGCCAGGCAAGCCTACGACGAATTTACTACATGATTACTTCTTTTAAAAGGATTACAAGTAATTACCATAAATTTAGAAATTTACAAAATAGAGAGTCAAGTGAAAAAAATGAAAGCATCTGAATGCACGTATAAATATGTAAATACTCCAAAATCATAAAGTCTACTAAAGTGTGTGCCAAGATTTGGTGTCACAAGTGTATAAGTATTATTGGATTATACAAAACTCTAGCCACTGTCTCAAATAAAAATAGACAGAAATAAATATAAAGCAGAGATTCTAAGTGCTGCGGAACGGCTCAGGAATGCAGCTCACCACCAGGCCTCAAGATATCTGGGATGCGCGCCGGTAATACAGCCAGATACACCTGCCTTAGATCCTGCACGATTAGTGCAGAAGTGTAGCGTGAGTACATAAAAAATATGTACCCAGTAAGTATCAAGTCTAACCTCGAAGAAATAGTGACGAGGGGTCGATTTCGACACTTACTATGGGCTAGCAATATGAATACATAAATTCCAAATAAACGTGAATTATGTTATTAATAATAATAAACTGTTAAAACGCAAGAGCAAATAATTCTTTCACAAATTAATAAGTCCAAATAAATTCCCGTCATTGAAAAGTATAACCTCACAAGTCACAAAATAATATCAAGTATGATTATGCTCCGGGCATTATTAAGCACGATTTTTGCCGAGGTCGTACGGTCTGATCCAGAATAACGTGTACACTACCGAGTGACGTGTGGTACGACCCATAGATGCTCTATCTACTGCCGAGGCATTCGGCCCGCTCCACAAGAAGAGAGGATACTTTATAAACATTTGACTTAAACGTTATAACAGGGCTGGTACACAATATAATAAAATTTCCATTAACGGCCAAGTAATCCGCTAAACATTCAAGTAAGTGAAACTCGGTCTTCTACAACTCCTCTAACAATTTCCAATATAATTTGGGCATTTAAATCAACAAGTAGGGTGCAGTCATTTCAAGTAATCCATGATTTGGGTCCTAAGCTACCCCGATATTAGCATAAATAGTAGCTATCCACGGACTCTTGTCATCTCGTGCGTACGTAGCCCCCACAATTAGAAGCAAATATTAATTTAAATCACATATGAGGTAAATTCCCTCTTACAAGGTTAGACAAGAGACTTACCTCGTCTCAAGGATCACTTTCCGGTCACAAATTCGCTCTAAAGCCCCAACTCGGTGCCGAACAAATCCAAAACTCGTTAAATGTTATGTAAATTAATCAATACACGTTCAAAGGTTCATATTCTAACTAGTAGAGTGATTACCCAACCCCAATTGAAGGGCTCCTAAAATTTATCCCCGGGCCCACGTGCCCGGATCACGAAATGTTTTGAAGAAAGTTATTACCCATAACCTCACAAACTCAAATATATAATTTTCACTCAATTCCATAACCATTTTCATGTTTAAATCTCATTTTTATCAAAACCTAGGGTTATTCATCTAAACCCATAATTTTTACAAATTTTCATATTAAAATCTACCCATGATCTATGTATTAAACTCACATTGCATAGAACTTACTTACCTCAATTGGCTAGGTGGAAACCCCCCTCTTTGAAGCTCCAAAATCGCCCAACTGTGTGTAATAAAATGAACTCAAAAATAGCCTAAGTGCCGTTTTAAAAGGACCATTATGCCTCCAGCGATTCTGCACCTGCGGTCTTTGGGCCGCATCTGCGGCACCGCTTCTGTGGATGTGCGTAAGGCTGGCTGGCTTCGCTTCTGCGGACGGGATCCCGCTCCTGTGGTCTCGCTCCTGTGCTTTCTTCCCCACGTCTGCGGACCATTGGCCAATGTCCAAAGCCGCTTCTCCGGCCACAAACGCGCATATGCGAGCTCGCTTCTGCGGCAAGCGCGTCGCACCTACGACCCTATTCCGCTTCTGCGATCTCCTTCTTCGGACCTACGCCTCCGCAGGAACGGTCCCTTCGCCGCTTCTACGATCACTGGGCAGCCTGTGTTGCGCCGCTTTTGCGGTCCATGGCTCACTTCTGTGAGGTCGCATTTGCGGCTGGACTTCCGCAGCTGTGATTACACCAGACGCTGGGTGCTTCGGCCATTTACTCTATGTCCAAAACATGGTCCGCGCCTCGTCCGATTAACACCCGATGCCCCTGGGGCCCTGTCCAAATATACCAAGAAGTTGAAAAGCATAAGATGGATTCGCTCGTACCCACAAAACACGGAAAACAACATCAAAACTAAGAATCGCGCCCCAAACCTAATTGAACTAACTTATGAACTTCAAGTTCTTCCAACTTACTCCGAATGCGCCGAAACCTACCTAAACTACTCAGAATGATACTAAATTTTGCGTGCAAGTCTTAAATTACCATATAGAACTATTATCGGCTTGGAATACCTAACGGACCTTGATAACACCAGATCACAATTCAAACCAAATTTAAAGAACTCTAAAACTTCCAATGTGCCAACTTTCACTATTAAGTGCCGAAAAGCTCCGGATCATCCGAAACCCGATCCAAATATATGCCTAAGTCCAAAATTATCATACGAACCTATTGGGACCGTCAAATATCGGTTCCGAGGTCGTTTACTCAAAACGTTGACCAAGGTCAAATATAACCCTTTTTGCCTACCATAAGGAACCAAGTCTTTTGATTTCAACCCGAACCCTTTCAAAAATCCAACTTACCATCCCCGCAAGTCATAAAAATAGTAAAAGCATATACGGGGAGTCTTATTTAGGGTAATGGGGATCTAGAAAGAAAAATGACCGGTCGGGTCGTTACGAAACCCCTCTCCAAAAGCTCCACAATCGTCCAAGAGATGAAAGAAAATGAGCCAAAATAGCCTAAGCCCCATTAAATAAACAATTCTGCCTCCAGCGATTTTTGCACTTGAGGTTCCTTGGCCGCATATGCGGAAAGTGCCATATAGATGTGGTCCTCCCCTCAGCTGGCTTCCTCGCTTCTGCGACCAACGACTCCTTTTGCGAGACCGCTTCTGCGGTGAGCTCGTCTCACCTGTGCCTCCCCCACTCGTCTGCTTCGCTTCCGCAAGTGAGGTCCTCCTCCCTGCTTTTGCGACCTTGTTTAGCCTTTGCTGGGCCAATTCTACTATTACTGGCTCGCTTCTGTGAGCTCGCACCTGCGGCTGTCCTTCCGTAGGTGTGATTACACTAGAAGCTGGATGCTTCAGCCATTTTCTCTAAGTCCAAACTTGGTCCGCGCCTCGTCCGGTTGAAACCTGGGGGCCCGCCCAAACATACCAACAAATTAGAAATCATAAAACGAACGAGCTCGCGCACTCGGAATGCATAAAACAACATCAAAACTAAGAACCACATCCCAAACCAAATTGAATCAATTTATGAACTTTAAGTTCTTCCAACTTACTCCTATCGCGCCGAAACATACTTAAACTACTCAGAATGACACCAAATTTTGCGTGCAAGTCTTAAATCACCATACAGAACTATTCCCTATCTTGGAATCCCAAACGGACCTCGCTAGCACCAAAATCTACTTCAAACCAAATTTAAAGAACTTTAAAAATATCAAGGTGCCAATTATCAATATTAAGCGTCGAAATGCTCCCGGGTCATCCAAAACCCGATCTGAACAAATGCCCAAGTCCAAAATCATCATATGAACCCATTGGAACTATCAAATCCCAGTGCCAAGGTCGTTTACACAAAATATTGACCAAAGTCAAACTTAGCCTTTTAAAGCCAAATTAAGGAACCAAGTGTTACGATTTCAACCCGAACCCTTCCAAATTCCGAACTAACCATCCCCGCAAGTTATAAAATAGTAAAAACATATACGGGGAGTCTTATTTAGGGGAACGAGAATCTAGAAGAAAAAATAACCGGTCGGGTCGTTACAAGTGTAGTTAGGTTTTTGGGCTTATTATGGTTAGATTTTAAATTGAGGTAATAGATATAGGTCGGAGAAAACTTCTGTCGCACTTTTATTTTAGTTTGAACGGTTTGATTTCTTAGAGTTCAAACAACAATAGCGTAGTAGAAATCAAATTGTCTGATTAGAATGAGTATGAAGGAGTAACTTTAACTTTACAACAGTTCGTCTATTAGGTTTAGTTTTTGCTAAATACTTTTTAGCTGAATTTATGATTTTATCAAATAAGAAACATATAATCTGGGACAAGAATAAAGTTTTAAAACAGTTATAATTCTACACGTAAACTCATGTACAAACCGATTGGGATAAATAGCAAAATTAGGACAGTACTCGTATATACAATATGACAAGTCTTTTTAGTTCTCGTAGAATTCTATTTTGCCAACTTTTCTTATATGAGTAATTATCATAACTCTAAGTATTATAATTTTATCCCATTATGGAGTTGTTTCTTCGAAGGAAAAATCTATATTTTATAATGGATTGAGTCCCAACAGAATAAGGTTACTTAGTCCTAACCCAAAATTATATTTATACCCATCATAAATTGCTATATAGAGGAAATATCAACTATAAAGGACAAAACAGTCGATCAATAATTCGGGGATATTTTTGTCTCTTAACATTTAGCTTCCTAACATTCGTGCTTTTTTAATAACTAGTCTTTGGACACATGCATTGCACGTGTATTCCATATCAATTTTGACAAAATATGTATCAAAATAATTGTGATCACAAGTATATTATAAATAGTAGCTTTTGTTGGTAACAAAATTATAAATTAAACTTTACGAGAAGTGTCACAACCCAATTTCTCCTATAGGTCGTGATGGCGCTCAACGTCGTCGTTAGGCAAGCCTACGATGAATTCACTACATGATTATTTCTCTTTTAACAGGCTCACAAATAATTAAATTCCATTTATTCAGAAATTTGAGAAATAGAGAGTCAAATGAATAAAATGAAAGCATCTGAATGCAAGCATACATATGTAAATACTTCAGAATCTCAAAGTCTACTAAAGTGTGTGCCAAGATCTGGTTTTACAAGTGTATGAGCACTAGTAGAATAAACAAAACTCTATCTACTGTCTGAAATAATATAGACAAAAAAATAAGTACAAAAGAAAGGCTCTAGGCGCTGTAGAACGACTCAGGATGCAGCTCACCACTAGGCCTCCGGGTAACGGGGGTGTGCGCCGGTATGTCCACCAGATGCACTTGCCTCAGGTCCTGCACGGTTAGTGCATAAGTGTAGCGGGAGTATATAAACAACATGTACCCAATAAGTATCAAGTCTAACCTCGAAAGAGTAGTGACGAGGGGTCGACATCGACACTTTCTATGGGCTACCAATAAAAGTACAAAAGTTCTAGGTAAGCATGGGTTATGTAGCCAAAATAATACTAAATAACAAGCACGAAGTAAAGAATTCTTTCACGCATGGTAAGTCCCAAATATATTCCATCATGTATACTTTAACCTCTCAAGCCATGAAATTATATCAAATATATAGTTAAACTCCGAGTATTAACATGCACGATTATGCCGAGGTCGTACGGCCCGATCCAGAATAATGTGTACAGTACAGGGTCGAGCGGCACGAACCATAGATGCATCTATCTACTGCCGAGGCGTTCGGCCCGCTCCACAAGAAGAAAGGATACTTTATAAGCATTTGACTTAAACGTTATTAAAGGTTAACACATAATGTAGTACAAATTCCATTAACGGTCTTTCACAATCCCTCTAACAAGTTCTAATATAATTTAGGCACTTTAATTAACAAATAGGGTGCGATATTTTAAATAATTCATGATTTGGGTCCTAAACTACCCGAATTTAGCATAAATAGTAGCTACACACGGACACTCATCACCTCGTACGTACGTAGCCCCCACAATTAGAGGCAAACATCAATCTAAATCACCTATGGGGTAAAATTCCCTCTTACAAGGTTAGACAAGAGACTTACCTCGTCTCAAGCTCACTTTCCGACCTCAAATTCACTCCAAAGCCTCAACTCGGTGCCAAACAACCCGAATCTAGTCAAATGTTGTATAAATCAATCAATATATGTTCAAAAGTTCATATTCTAACTATTAGAGGATTACCCAACCCCAATTGAAGGATCCCTAAAATTCATCCCCGGGCCCACGTGCTCGGATTCCAGGAATTGTTTGTAGAAAGTTGTTACCTATAACCTCACGAACGCAAATATATAGTTTTCACTCAATTCCATAACCATTTTCGTGGTTAAATCCTATTTTATCAAAACCTAGGGTTATTCATCTAAACCCATAATTTTCACAAATCTTCACGTCCAAATCTACCCATGATCTATGTATTAAACCCATATTGCATAGAAATTACTTAACTCAATTAGCTCTGTGGAAATACCCCTCTTTAAAGCTCCAAAATCGCCCAAGGGTGTTACAAATGAACTCAAAATAGCTTAAGTCCCGTTTAAATGGACCACTCTGCCTCCAACAATTTTGTACCTGCGGTCACTGGGCCGCATCTGCGGCTCCGCATCTTCGAAAGATTCTTTGCAGATGCGGTCCTCCTATGGCTAGCCTAAGTCCGCATCTGCGGAAACAGTGCCGCTTCTGTGATGGCGCTCCTGCAGCAGATGAGTCGCACCTGGTCGGGTCTCGCTTCTGCGGTCCCTTGACCGCTTATGCGGCTCCACATCTACGGTCGCCCATTCCACATCTGCTATTATTTGCTGCCCATGTTGGGCCGCTTATGCGTCTGGTCGCTCATTTCTGCGAGCTCGCACCTGCGGTTGGCCCTCCGCAGGTGCGGTTGCACCAGAAGTTGGGTGCTTCAGCAGTTCACCCTTGGCTATGCGACCTCCGCGCATCGTCCAAATGGTATCGGGGGCCCCCGAGGCCCCGTCCAAACATGCCAACAAGATTGAAATCATAAAAGGGACTCGCACACACCCTCGGAATGCGGAAAACAACATCAAAACTAAGAATCACATCCCATACCAAATTGACTCAACTTATGAATTTCAAGTTCTTCCAACTTACTCCGAACGCACCAAAACATACTTAAATTACTCAGAATGACACCAAATTTTGCGTGCAAGTCTTAATTACAATACAAACTATTCCCCGACTCAGAATCCCAAACTAACCTCGATAATACCAAAACCTACTCCAAAACGAATTTAAGGAACTTTTAACCCTTCAATAGGCAAACTTTCAACCTTTAGCGTCGAAACTCTCCCGGGTCATCCAAAACCCGATCCGAACATACGCCCAAGTCTAAAATCATCATATGAACCTATTAGAACCGTCAAATCCCGGTTCCGAGGTCGTTTACTCAAAGGTGTTGACCAAAGTCAAACTTAGCCTTTTAAAAGCCAATTGAGGAACTGAGCATTCCGATTTCAACCCGAACCCCTCCAAATCCCGAACTATCCATCCCCGCAAGTCATAAAATGGTAAAAACACATACGGCGAGTCTTATTTAGTGGAACGTTGACCTAGAAAGCATAACGAACGGTTGGGTCGTTACATTCTCCACCTCTTAAACAAACGTTCCTCCTGAAATGGGTCTAGAATCATACGTGAAGCGCTGAATAAGTGTGGATATCTTCTCTGCATATCCTTCTCGACCTCCCAAGTTGCCTCCTCGACTGGTTGGCCCCTCCACTGAACCTTTACCACAGAAATCTTCTTGGACCTAAACTGGCAAACTTGCCTATCGACAATGGCAACTGACTCCTCCTCTTAACCCAGGCTCTCATCTAACTGAACCGTGCTGTAGTCCAACACATGCGTCCTGTCGGTATGATACCTCCGGAGCATAGACACGTGGAAAACCGGATGAACTCCCGATAGACTGGGAGGCAAAGTGAGCTCATAAGCAACCTCCCTAACTCGTCTCAACACCTCAAATGATCCTATAAACCTTGGGCTCAACTTGCCCTTCTTTCCGAACCTCATGATCCCTTTCATTGGCGAGACTTTCAAGAGAACCTTCTCGCCTACCATAAACGATAAAACACGCGCCTTCTAATCCACGTAAGTTTTCTGCCTGGACTGTGGTGTGTGAAGCCACTATTGAATCATATTTACCTTTTCCAAGGCATCCCTCACCAAATCAATACCATATAACTTAGCCTCGTTGGGCGCAAACCATCCAATGGGAGAACGACATCGCCGACCATATAAATCCTCAAATGGAGCCATCTCGATGCTGGACTAATAACTATTATTGTAAGCAAACTCATCCAAAGGCAAGAATCGATCCCACTGCCCTCCGAAGTCAATCACACATGCTCGGAGCATATCCTCCAAGATCTGAATTGTCCACTCTGACTGCCCGTTGGTCTGCATATGAAAGGTTGTGCTGATCTCTACCCGGGTCCCTAACTCTCTCTGTACTACTCTCCAGAAATGTGAAGTAAACTAAGGGCCTCTATCTGATATAATGGAGACAGACACACCATGCAACCGAACAATCTCCTAAATATAAATCCGGGCTAATCCCTCCGAAGAATACGTGGTCACAAGAAGAATAAAATGTGCCGACTTGGTCAACCTGTCGAAAATCACCTAAACTGCATCAAACTTCCGCAAGGTCCCCGGCAACCCAACTACAAAGTCCATATTAATGCGCTCCCATTACCACTCAGGTATCGTCATCTGCTGAATTAGGCCACCTAGCCTCTGATGCTCATACTTGACCTACTGGCAATTTAGGCACCTCGCCACACACTCAACTATGTCCTTCTTTATCTGCCGCAACCAATAATGCTGCCTCAGGTCGCGATATATATTTGTAGCACCTAGATGAATAGAATACCGAGAACTTTGTTCATCTTCTAGGATCTTCTCCATCAATCCATGAACATTAGTGACCCTGGAGTTGAAGAACACCATCCTCACCGATAGTAACCTCCTTGGCACAACCCTGTAGTACCGTCTCTCTGAGAACCGAGAAGTGTGAATCATCAAACTGGCGAGCCTTGATCTGCTCGAATAGTGAAGACTAAGCAACGACATGCAAGAACTCGACTGGGCTCTGAAATATCCAACCTCACTAGTCTGTTAGCCAAGGAGTGAATGTCCATAGCTAGTGGCCTCTCCTCTGCTGAAATGGATGCCAAACTACCCATACTCTCCGCCTTTCTGCTCAAGGCATCTGCAACTACATTAGCCTTGCCTGGGTGATAAAGGATTGTGATACCATAGTCTTTTAGTAACTCAAGCCATCTGAGCTGCCTCAAATTGAGATCCATATGTTTGAACAAGTGCTACAAGCTACGATGATCGGTGTAAACCTCACAGGACACCCCATAATGATAGTGCCTCCAGATCTTAAGAGCATGAACAATCGTGGCCAACTCCAAATCATGTACAAGGTAATTCTTCTCATGGGGCTTCAATTGACGTGAAGCATATGCAATAACTCGCCCCTCCTACATCAATACACAACCCAAACCAACGTGTGAAGCCTCGCAATACAGTATACATCCCTGATTTGGAAGGCAACACTAACACAGGTGATGAAGTAAATGCGGTCTTAAGCTTCTGAAAGCTCATCTCGCAATCATCAGACCATCGAAACGGAGCACCCTTCTAGGTCAATCTAGTCAAAGGTGCTGCAATAGATGAGAAGCCCTCTACAAACCAACAATAATAACCTGCTAACCCAAGGAAGCTCCCGATCTCAGTCACTGTGGTAGGACGAGGTCAACTTTGAACTGCCTTGATCTTCTTGGGGTCTACCTTAATACCCTCGCGTGATACAACATGCCCCAAGAATGCCACAAAATCCAACCAGAACTCACACTTGGAGAAATTAGCATATAATTTATGTTCCCGCAAGGTTTGAAGCACCACTCTCAAATGCCGCTCGTGCTCCTCTATGCTACATGAGTAGATCAAAATGTCATAAATGAAGACAATGACAAATGAATCAATACAGGACCTGAACACCTGATTCATCAAATCCATGAACGCCACTGGGGCGTTGGTCAAACCGAAGGACATCACTAGAAACTCATAATAGCTATATCTAGTTCGGAAAGCAGTCTTCAGAACATCCGAATCCCGAATCTTCAACTGATGGTACCCCGATCTCAAGTCGATCTTAGAGAATACCCTGGTACCCTACAACTGGTCAAACAAATCATCAATACATAGCAACGGGTACTTGCTCTTGATAGTAACCTTGTTGAACCTGCAGTAATCAATGCATATCTGCATAGTCCCATCTCTTTTCTTCATAAATAACACTAGTGCACCCCAAGACGATACACTCAGCCTGGCGAACCCTTTTGCTATCAACCCATCAAGCTGATCCTTCAACTACTTTAACTTCTTCAGATCCATGCGATATGGCGGGATAGATATAGGCTGGGTACCCGAAGTCAAATCAATAAAGAAATCGTTAACACGATCTGGTGGCATGCCTGTAAGATCAGAAGAAAACACATCGGAGAAATCCCGGACCACGGGCAATGAATCAATCGCCGGAGTCTCTGTGGTAGTATCTCGAACATAGGCTAGATAAGCCAAGAAACCCTTCTCGGCCATGTGTCGAGCCTTCAGAAACAAAATAAGCCGAACAGGTATACTGACAGACGAACCCTTCTACTCAAATCTAGGCAACTCTGGAATCGTCGGAGTAACAGTCTTGGCATGGCAATCAAGGATGGCGTGATATGGAGCCAGTCCATGCCCAGGAAGACCTCAAAGTCAGTCATATCAAGCAACAGAAAATTCGCTCTAGTCTCATAACCAATGCACGATCGGTAGATTCGATCCACAATGACAGAATCGC
The DNA here is from genome assembly GCA_000715115.1 of Nicotiana otophora. Classification (NCBI taxonomy): domain Eukaryota; kingdom Viridiplantae; phylum Streptophyta; class Magnoliopsida; order Solanales; family Solanaceae; genus Nicotiana; species Nicotiana otophora. The sequence continues at coordinate 59,885 of AWOL01S0018530.1, forward strand.
CTACTGGAGTGGACACATAAACAGGAGTACCCAAGGACTCACGAGAAACACCCAAGAAATGAGCAAACAGAGATGAAACATATGAATACATAGACCCTGGGTCAAATAATACCGAAGCATCCCTATCGCAGACAGAAATTATACCTGTGATCACGACATCTGAGGCCACTGTATCTAGTCTGGCCAAAAAAGCATAGAACGTAGCTTGAGCACCACCTGACTGGCCTCCACCTCTAGGATGACCCCTACCCACCTACCCTCCACCTCTGGGTGGTTGGACGGATGGTGGGGCAGCTGGTGCTAGAATAATAGGTTGCTGACCCTACTGCACTGCCTTGCCCCAAAGCCTGGAGCAGAACCTCTGCACATGGCTGAGATCCCTGCACTCAAAACAACCTCTCGGTACGGTGGACTACTTACCTGAAGTTTGACCCTGATGGCCTGAATACCCACTAGAGGAACCCTGGATAGCTGGTGTGCAATAAGAACTCTCTAGCATGGCACTGAAATAAGGTCGCACTTGAGCATCCCGAGGAGGCAACTATGCTGGATAGGTGGGCTTGCTAGGCTGGCCCCTCATGAACTGACCCATGCCCCCAGTCGAGACACCACTGAACTCTCCAGAATATCAAAACTGCTTATCCCTCGTCGCTTACTCTCGTCTCCACTGACGGACACCCTCAATCCTCCAAGCTATCTCCACAACCAACCCGTAAGAAGTAACCATCTCCACCTCTCGAGCCATGGTGGCCTGGATACTAGAGGGCAACCCGGCAACAAACTTTCGCACTTTCTCTGCATCGGCAGGAAGTATCATAAGTGCATGGCACGACAACTCAAAGAATCGCGCCTCATAGTCAGTCATCGACATCTGACCCTGCTGGTGCTACTCAAACTGAACCCGCAACTCTTCCCTCTGAGAGGGTGGAATATATCTGTCCAAGAAGAGGAGTGTGAAATGATCCCATGTCATGGGAGGGGAACCTGCTAGTCTGCCAAAAAGATAGGACTGCCACCATCTATGGGCCCTACCCTCTAGCTGAAAGGTAGTAAAATCCACCCCATAGGACTCCAATATCCTCATGTTATGCAGTCTGTCCCTACACCGATCAATAAAGTCTTGGGGGTCCTAATGTCGCTCACCTCCAAAGGCAGGAGGATGAAGCCTGGTCCACCTATCCAATAGCTTATGTGGTTCACCGATCGCAGCTGGTCCGGGCTCAGGTATAGCTGCTATAACTGGCTGAGCTCCACCCACGGGTAGTGCGCTCGGGGTCTAATACACGATAGCTGCATGCCCTGGAGCCTGAGCGGTAGGGGTCTGTGCTCCCCCTCCTGCCTGAGATATGGCTTGGTCTACTGGAAATAGGCCAGCCTGAGTCATAGAATCCATGAACCGCAACATACAGCCCATGACCTCTTGGAATCTCGGAGCGGATATGAAATCTACCGGGGCTGGCTCTGCTGCAGGCGCCTCGCCCTGCTCTAAAATAATAGGATCATCCACTAGATCCACTGGTGGCATAGTTGGAGCAACTCTGGGACGTCCTCATCCCCATCCATGGGATGGATCCCTCCCTCAGCCTCAGCCTCAGCCTCTGCCTCGGCCTCTAGCAACAGGGGGAGCAATATCTCCATGATCCAGAACATCCGTTGCGCGTGTTCTCACCATCTGTGAGATAATAAGAGAAAAATACTTAGTACCACATCAACAGCATGATAGGAGATGAAGAAAGAGTAGTTTCCTAACACCCTATAGCCTCTCGAAGATAAGTACGAACGTCTCCGCAACGATCCGTAAGACTTTATTTGTCCTGCTCATAACTTGTGAGACCTACATGAACATAGTGCTCTGATACCATATTTTCACGACCCAATTTCTCCTATAGGCTGTGATAGCACCCAACGTCGTCGCTAGGCAAGCCTGCGATGAATTTACTATGTGATTACTTCTCTTTTAACAGGCTTACAAATAATTAAATTCCATTTATTTAGAAATTTGAGAAATAGAGAGTCAAATAAATAGAATGAAAGCATCTGAATGCAAGCATAAATATGTAAATATTTCAGAATCTCAAAGTCTACTAAAGTGTGTGCCAATATCTGATGTCACAAGTGTATGAGCACTAGTAGAATATACAAAACTCTATCTACTGTCTGGGTAAGCATAGGTTAGGTAACCAAACTAATACTAAATAACAAGCAGGAAGTAAAGAATACTTTCACGCATGGCAAGTCCAAAATAAATTCCATCATGTATACTTTAACCTCTCAAGCCATGAAATGATATCAAATATATAATTAAACTCCGACTATTAACACACATGATTATGCTGAGGTCGTACGACCCGATCTAAAATAATGTATACACTGCCGAGGGTCGAGCGACATGAACCATAGATGCATCTATCTACTGCCGAGGCATTCGGCCCGCTCCACAAGAAGAGAGGATACTTTATAAGCATTTGGCTTAAACGTTATTAAAGGTTAACACACAATGTAGTAAAAATTCCATTAAAGGTCTTTCACAATCCCTCTAACAAGTTCTAATATAATTTAGGCACTTTAATTAACAAATAGAGTGCGATATTTCAAATAATTCATGATTTGGGTTCTAAACTACCCGTACATAGCATAAATAGTAACTACGCACGTACTCTCGTCACCTCGTACATACGTAGTCCCCACAATTAGAGGCAGACATTAATCTAAATTACCTATGGGGTAACATTCCCTCTTGCAAGGTTAGACAAGAGACTTACCTCGTCTCAAGCTCACTTTCCGGCCTCTAATTCACTCCAAAGCCTTAACTCGGTGTCGAATAATCCAAAACTAGTCTAATGTTGTATAAATCAATCAATATATGTTCAAAAGTTCATATTCTAACTATTAGAGTGATTACCCAACAACAATTAAAGGATCCCCAAAATTTATCCCCGGGCCCACGTGCCTAGATTTCGGAAATATTTGTAGAGAGTTGTTACCCATAACCTCACGAACTCAAATATACAGTTTTCACTAATTTTTATAACCATTTTCGTGGTTAAATCCCATTTTTATCAAAACCTAGGGTTATTCATCTAAACCCATAATTTTCACAAATCTTCACGTTAAAATCTACCCATGATCTATGTATTAAATTCACATTGCATAGAAATTACTTTCCTCAATTAGCTAGGCGGAAAGCCCCCTCTTTAAAGCTCCAAAATCTACACATGCTCCAAAATCCAGCGATTTTGCATCTGCGGTCCCTGGGCCGCATCTGCGGAAGATTTATCACAGATGCGGTCCTCACTTGGCTGGCCTAAGTCCGCATTTGTGGAAAGAGTGTCGCTTCTGCGATGCCGCTCCTGCAGTAGATGAGCCGCACCTGCGCGAGTCTCGCTTCTGCGACTCTGCATCTGCGGTCGCCTTGTCCGTATCTGCGGTTTCTGGCTGCCCCTGCTGGGCTGCTTTTGCAGCTGTTGGCTCGCTTCTGTAAGCTCGCACCTGCGGTTGGCCCTCTGCAGGTGCGGTTGCACCAGAAGCTGGGTGCTTCAATAGTTCATCCATGGCTATGCGACCTCCGCGCATCGTCTGAATGGTATCCGGGGGCCCCGTCCAAACATGCCAACAAGTTTGAAATCATAAAATGGACTCGCTCGCACCCTCGGAATGTTGAAAACAACATCAAAACTAAGAATCACACTCCAAACTAAATTGTCAACTTATGAACTTCAAGTTCTTCCAACTTACTCCGTACGCGCTGAAACATACTTAAACTACTCTAAATGACACCAAATGTTGTATGCAAGTCTTAAATCACACGGAACTATTCCCTGGCTCGGAATCCAAAATGAACCTCGATAACACCAAAACCTATTCCAAACCGAATTTAAGGAACTTTTAACCCTTCAATAGGCAAACTTTCAACATTCAGCGTCGAAACGCTCCCAAGTCATCCAAAACTCGATCCGAACATACGCCCATGTCCAAAATCATCATACGAACCTTTTGAAACTGTCAAATCCCAGTTCCGAGGTCGTTTACTCAAAGATGTTGACCAAAGTCAAACTTAGCCTTTTAAAAGACAATTGAGGAACTGAGCGTTCCGATTTCAACCCGAACCCCTCCAATTCTCGAACTATCCATCCCCGCAAGTCATAAAATATTAAAACTACATACGGAGAGTTTTATTTAGGAGAACGGGGACCTAGAAAGCAAAACGACCGGTCGGGTCGTTATAACAAGTTACCACTAGAATACTGATGATTTTATATATAATTACATTAGTTTTATTTGATGAGATACAAACATTTAATGTTGGTATATGTTTTATTCTATCATCTCGGTTTGCTTTATCGTTACCATAACTCTTGTAGAAAACATAAAATATCCCTTTTATACTGTAATATTTAGTTTATGATGTGAGAAAATATATTTTAGAAATTATTTAACCATGAATTTTATCATATGCCAAAAAAATGCATTGAATATTATTTTAGAAAGAAATTGGACACGGGAAAGGATGCATTTTATTTAAACTCCTTTTTTTCTTTCTTTGTTGGTTTTTGTTAGAGAAGCTCCTACTACATTCAAATGTTCAGCCCCTTAAAAAGCAAGATATTTCTCTAGAATCTAACCTCTATTAAAAATCCAATTCTTACTAATAATCGAGAGCAAAATCTTGATCAATGAATAATTAGCGATACATGAAATATCATAGCGATACGTGAAACATCATCAGCTAATTTCATTCCAAAATGTCAGTATGAATACATACATAGAAATTGAGAACCAAATTAAAAAACAACTAAAATTATAATTTATCCAAGTAACACTCAATGAATAATTATACTAACATAATTGCTACAATATTTCTGAGTGAACCGAAGTAACATAGACTCAAAATGTTTTACATATATAGTCCAGAAATTATACACCAAATAAAGGAAAAAGAAAAAAAAAGATGAAAACTTTACGTGAACCAATTACTTACTTTAGTAGAGAAACCATGCCTTGTCGTAGACCCCAAACTTTGCTTCATCCTTTAAAATATCAAACAATATGGTATAAACAAATTAAATTCTTGAAAGTTTGCTTGTAGAATGCTTTGACATTGTCTAGCTACATAAAGATGGGAAGTGTTATAACGTCACTAGTAAAGAATAAACAACATCACAACAATGAGATGACAAATATTACTTTTCGATTTCTACATCGGAAGAATCATTTAGCAATTTATTTAAGAAAATAAAAATATTTCCATTGATACCTTATTCATTGGGTTGTGTTCTAAATATATTGAATTAGAAACAATTCAAAGGTTGGTGATGCTTGGAATTCCCAAACAATTCTAGACGTAGGATTTTCAATTAACAACATTCATGTAACTATTATTTAATATTGAATAGGAGGTTTGTCATGACCCCAAATCCGCTAAAGGTCGTGATGGCTCCTAACACCGCCGTTAGGCAGGCCAACGGTGATTTACCAATTTAATTATTCATTTTAGTATTTTTAAAATCATATTTTTTCCTTAATGAACAGTATAACATAGAATCTACAGAGTAAGTAAAAATATTTACACGAACCACAATAATGAATAACCTGAAGGAATCCCCAAAATCCGGTGTCACAAGTGCATAAGTATTTTCTAAGGAGTACAATAATAATACAATATCTGTCCAGAATGTAAATAAGACAGGATAAAATAAACAGTACGATGGAGACTCGGTGGACTGCGATGCATAGCCTAGATTGCAATTCACATAAAGTCTCCTCAACAGATGCGCCTACGCGCCAAGATGATCACCAAATGAACCTGTCAGATCCTGCATATTTAGTGTAGAAGTGCAGCATGAGTACGTAAATCAACGCGTACCCACAAAGTATCTAGCCTAACCCCGAAGAAGTAATGACGAGGGGTCGACATCAACACTTACTAAAGGCTCAATAAAATAATATAATAATTCATAACAGATATGAAGTGCAAAGTGATAGTAGGGTAAATCTGTAAATTTCATAATCCTCCAAATATTTCTTTTAAAGTAAAAATTTCTCGATCTTGTATTCCATCTTAACAACTCAGAAAATGCCAAATGCCAATATCAAATAAATAAGGAATACCCTAAAAATGCAGGGCATCAGTGGAAGGTTTATTTCGTGAATATTCAGAAGACAAGCAATATAACGCACGATTCTGCCGAGGTCGTTCGGCCCGATCTAGAACAATGTGTACACTGTCGAGGGTCGAGCGACAAAGCCATAGATGCATCTATATACTGTCGAGACTTTCGACCCGCTCCACAAGAAAAGGGAAGGAAGTTACCGAATTTCGAGACACGTGTTACAATACAACACGTGAGCACAAAAATGAATTTAATCTTACCATTTCTCAATTTACTCGCTCACAACTCAAAGTGTTAAGGCTTAGCCTGGTTGTCACGACCCCATATTCCCTCCGTAGGATGTCGTGATGGCACCTAGTCTCTAAGACTAGGTAAGCCTATCAATGTGGAATAACAATAGAAATGTAAAATAAATAAATCTGCAAATTCATATAATTACAACTCCCAAAACCCGATAGAAATAAGTCACAAGCTTCTAAAAATTATTTCCTCAATGTCTCTATATATCAGAGTCTAAAAAATATAAAGAAGCAATATAATAAGGATAGAATGGGACTCCGGAGTCTGCGGACGCTGGCAGATATATTTCTAAGTCTTCGTACACAGGTAACTCGCTGATATTTGGCTGGTAGGAAGTACTGGATCTGCACAAAAAGATGTGCAGAAGCGTAATATGAGTACACCACAGCGGTACCTAGTAAGTGCCAAGCCTAACCTCGGTAGAGTAGTGATGAGGTCAGGTCAGGCCCTACTGGAAATAATAAAAGACCTAATAAAATGTTTAACAATATAATAACAATAAAATGACAATGGACATGAGTCAAGTAAGTAGTATGTCACATTTAACTTCACCGAATAAGGACAAATAATACCCCGCGGAAAGAAAACAGAAATTTACAACTATAAAGAAATCATCAAATTAATCAAAGTCAAATGTAGCCATAAAGAAATAACAACAAGGGCACTCCCGAGGTACCGCCTCATAGTCCCAAATTATAAATAAATTCACAATATCTCATTTCCTTATATCACCGCGGGAGCCTTCACATTTAATTTTAAAGAAAATATTTTACTCGAAATAGCATCCCGCGTTTTAGCCACCCTTATCACACCGCATGACTTCTAGTAGTTCCCCTACTAGCCACGCGTATCAAGCCACCCTTATCTCACTGCATGCGTTTCAACACCCAGACCTTATACCACCACATGCATATCAATATCACAATATATCACAATCTGCACCTCAAGTGCTCAAATATTTTAATTTTCAAAATAAATCAACAACAACAATATTTGCCACAATAGGGAGCTCACGACTCAATCACAATGAGTACAAAATCTCATGAAATATTCAGGAATAAATAACTCAGCAAAAATAATATTTCACAATTTTTAACACGTTGCCTCAATACCAAATTTAAGATATCAAATACTTCATATTAATAATATTTAAATTAAAGAAATTCAACCTCCAAATAATGCACAGAATGAAAGAAACCAAGTTTCAACTAAACAGGTAAAACAATTAGTAGGAATAAGGTCTAGCAAATTTAAAGTATAAAATTGAGATCAATGATGAAGAATATAACAAGATAAAATAATTTAATTAATATGCAACGGTGATCTACAAAATTTAAAAACATAATTTTTTACATTTAGCCCGTATACACACTCGTCACCTCGTGTACACGACTCTCAACATATTATAATTTTCACATCAATATCAATCCTACGGGAAATTTTCCCCACACAAGGTTAGACAAGTTATTTACCTCAAACCACGCTCAATCAGTCAAGTAGTATGCCTTTTCCTCGATTTTTCGACTCCAATCGACTCGAATCTAGTCATAATTAATTCGATTCAAACAATACAAATTATAGGAATAAATTCCATAAGAAAATACAAATTTTCTAACAAAATTCGAAATTTAACCCAAAACTCGCCCATAGGACCCACGTCTCGGAACCCGACAAAAGTTACAAAATACGAATGCTCATTCAACCACGAGTCCAACCATACAATTTTTACTAAAATCCGACATCAACTTAACCCTCAAATCTTCAAATTAATCCAATAAGGTTTTCTAAATCTTCCAACTTAATTCACCAATTAATTGTTAAAAACAACCATGAATTCGGGTAATTTGACCAATATTGAGTTAAGAACACTTACCCCGTTGTTTTTCTTGAAAATCTCCCGAAAATCGCCTTTTCCCGAGCTCCAAATCAGTAAAATTGGAAAATGGGACGAAGTCCCATTTTCAGAACTTAAACATTCTGCCGAGTCATTTCTTATATGTGATCGCAGACAAGGTCCGACAATCGCGGAGTGCAATTGTAAGCTTCCCAGAAAAGACCCTACGCGATCACGGTGTCCTTCATGCGATCGCGAAGCACAGGATCCTCAGATCTACGCGATCGCGGACAGCCACTCGCGAGCGTATAGAGCAAACGCGTGGCCCAGCCATCTGCCTCATCCTCTTCGCGAACGCGGCATTTCTTACGCGTTCGCGTAGCACAGCCTGGCCAAACCTACGCGATCGCGGATGCCTTCATGCGATCGCATAGCAAAAAAAATCTCACCGCTCCAACTTAGCCTACGCGATCGCGAACATTCTCATGCGATCGCGTAGAAGGAAATCAATAACAGAAAACTAGCATTCTTCAGCTGGAATGCAAAGTCCAAAATTGATCTGTTAACCATCCGAAACTCACCCTATGCCCTCGGGACCTCACCAAATATACCAACAAGTCCTAAAATATTATACAAACTTAGTTGAAACCTCAATTCACATAAAACAATACTAAAACCACGAATCATACCTCAATTCAAGCTTAAGGAACTTAAGAATTTCCAACTTCTACATTCGATGCCGAAACCTACCAAATCAAGTCTGATTGACCTCAAATTTTACATACAAGTCATAAATGACATAACGGAGCTATAAAAATTTTCAGAACTAGATTTCGACCCCGATATCAAAAAGTCAACTCCCCGGTCAAACTTCTCAAAATTTTAATTTTCGCCATTTCAAGCCAAATTCCACTACGGACTTCCAAATAATTTTCCGGACACGCTCTTAAGTCTAAAATCACCATAAGGAACTATTAGAACCATCAAAACTGTATTCCGGGATCGGTTACATATAAGTCGACATCTGGTCACTATTTCAACTTAAACTTTAGACCTTGGAACTAAGTGTTCCAATTCATTTCAAAACCTCACCGGACCCAAACTAATCACCCCGGCAAGTCATATAACAACTGTAAAGCATAAATTGAGTAGTAAATGGGGAAACGGGGCTACAACTTTTAAAATGACTGGTCGGGTCGTTACATCCTCCCCTTCTTAAAAAAATGTTCATCCTTGAACGGGTTTAGAATTATACCTGGAGTGGTGAAACAATGAGGATAACAGCTGCGCATATCATGCTCAGTATCCCAAGTCACCTCCTCGACCAGATGACCCTTCCACTGTACTTTTACTGAGGCGATGCTCTTCGATCTCAGCTTTCTAACCTGTCTGTCCAAAATGGCCACTGGTTCCTCGACATAAGATAGATCCTTATCCAACTGGACTGAGCTGAAGTCTAACACATGAGATGGATCATCGCGATACTTCCGGAGCATGGAAACATGGAACACTGGATGAACTGCAGTGAGATTAGGTGGTAATTCAAGTCGGTAGGCCACCTCCCCAACTCTCTCAAGGATCTCAAAAGGCCCGATATACCTAGGGCTAAACTTGCCCTTTTTCCCAAATCTCATAACACCCTTCATGGGCGAAACTCAGAGCAAGACCCGCTCCCCAACCATGAATGCAACATCATGAACCTTCTGATCCGTATAACTCTTTTGTCTAGATTCGGCTGTACGAAGCCGATCCTGAATTAATTTAACCTTTTCCAAAGCATCTTTAACCACGTCCGTACCCAATAGTCTAGCTTCTTCTGGCTCGAACCAAACCATTGGAGATCGGCATCGCCTACCATATAAGGCATCATACGATGCCATATTAATGCTCGACTGATAACTGTTGTTTTAAGCAAACTCCGCAAGTGGCAAGAACTGATCCCAAGAACCCCGAAAATCTATCACACAAGCACGAAGCATATCCTCCAGTATCTGAATAGTGCACTCGGACTGCCCGTCCGTCTGAGGGTGAAATGTTGTACTCTACTCTACCCGAGTGTCACTACCCAAATTTCGTGTTAGGCCGTGATGGCGCCTAATACCATTGTTAGTCAAGCCAACACTGATTAAATTAGTGATTTCCCATTTGAGTAGTTTACTAAATAAATACAATTTGATGTTAGTGGACAATATTTTAAAAAACTTTATCAATGTGACAAGATTAAACAGAACAATGAGCCGAAATCATGTAAGTAATACCCAAATCATAAATCCACTAGTGTGTGTGCCAAGATCTGGTATCACAAGTATGTGGGCAATCTAGTAGAATATACAAAAGATATCTATCTTACTGCCTGAAAGGGGATAGACAGAAACATAATAAAGGGGGGCTCCGGTATGCTGCTGAACACTCAAGAGGGCAGCTCACCATGGAATCTCAAACCCGGATCAAGAATGCACGCCGGATAGGTATCCAGATGCACCTGCCTCAGATCCTGCACAGTTAAGTGCAGAAGTGTAGCGTGAGTACATAAAACAACATGTACCCAGTAAGTATCTCGCCTAATCTCGAAGAAGTAATAACGAGGGGTCGACTTCAACACTTACTAGGGCCAACAACATGATAATATGAGATTCTAATTAAGCATGGTATACAACAATAAGACTTAGAACAAGAATTTAACGTGTCAAGAAATCACCATATTTAAGAACTTAATCACTTGCTTCCTTTAAAACATATGATCACACAGACAATGAATCCATATTAATTATGAAAGAAACTTCCAGTTCTACTGCCACACACAATACCACCGAGGACGTTCGGCCCGATCCAATATAAATATAAACTATGCATTGCCAAGGGTTGAATGGCTCGAACCATAAATGCATCAATTTCCCCGTTCGCGAATCATACATGCGACGCGGTCAAACATAAAGTTTAAGTAATTACCCCGCTCGCGAATCATACATGCGACGCGGTTACACAAAGATCTCTTAAATTATTATAGTACTCTCCCATTCTTTTCAAAATACGACATTCAAATGAAAACTTTTAAGATTCCATTATTTTTCCTAAATTCCAATTCCTTTTTGAAACATTTAATAAGCACACTCCATTCCGCCCTTCTCAAGGCAAACAATATACATAAAGCAATAACAATATCAACAAGGCATGGTGTAAGCCTAAGACTACCCGGACATAATAGGAATAGTAGCTACGTACAGACTCTCGTCACTTCGTGTGTACGTGCCCCCCC
>AWOL01S0018530.1:80338-92306 GCA_000715115.1 Nicotiana otophora
CCCCCCCCACACACAAACAACACCACATATTAATTTAGTTTATCTATGGGGTAATTTCCCTCTTACAAGGTTGGAAAAGAGACTTACCTCGTCTCAAGACCTACTTCCCAATTCAAGAACGCGCTCAAACTTCCAAATTGACGCCAAACGACTCGAAGCTAGTCAAACATTACATAAACTAATTAATCTATGCTCAAAAGTTCGTAATTGCACCATTTAAGTGATTTTCCAACCTAAATTGCAAGATTCCCTAAAATTCACCCCCGGGCTCTCATGCTCGGATTCCGTAAAGTTTTAAAGAAAGTTGTTACTCATGACCTAAGGAATATAAATATATGATTATCACTAGGTTTCATGGTCAACTTCATGGTAAAAATCTCATTCTTGTCAAACCCTAGGTTTTTCATCTAACCCATGATTTCTACTAATTTTCATGTTGAAATCTACTCAAAATCTATGTATTGAACTCACGATAGGTAGAAATTACTTACCTCCAAAAGCTAGGTGGAAATCCTTCTCAAGAAGCTCCAATAATCGCCCAAAGAGTGAGAGATACTGAGTGAAAATGGCTTAAGTACCATATTAATTGAACCTCACTGCCCCAGCAATTTGCGCACCTGCGGTGCATAGGCCGCACCTGCGGATCCGCTTCTGCAGAGCAGGTGTCCACTTCTGTGGAGTTGGCTGGGCCAGCTGGGGCCACATCTGCGGATGGGCTCCCGCTTTTGCGTAGAAGGAGCCGCATCTGCGGAATCGGTTGGGTCGGCTGGGGCCACATCTGCGGACGATGGTCTCGCACCTGCGAACTCGCACCTGTGGCTGGCTAACCACAGGTGCGGTTATGATAGAACTGGGGAACTTCAGTTGTTACTTCAGCTCCCGAAATGGTCCGGGCCTCGTCTGACCGACACTCGGGGTCCTCAGGCCCCGCCCGAACATACCAACAAGTTTGGAATCCTAAAAAGGACTCACTCGAACTCTCGGAACGCCCGTAACAAAATTAAAACAAGGAATCGCACCCCAAAACCAATTAAATAAAACTTAAGAACTTCAAGTTCTTCAATTTACTTACAATGCTACGAAACGTATATAAACTACTCGGATTGACACCAAATTTTGTGTGCAAGTATTATATGAAATTACGGAACTATTCCCATTCTTGGAATTTCATTGTGACCTCGAAATCATCAAAACCCATTCCAAACCAAATTTAAAGAACTTCAAGAACCAACCTTTAATATTAGTCACTGAAACGCTTCCGGCTCATCCAAAACCCGATCTGAACGTACGCCCAAGTCTGAAATTGCCATACGAACCTATTGGAACTGTCAAATCCTGATTCCGAGGTCGTTTACTCTAAATGTTGACCGAATTCAAACTTGGTCTTTCAAGCAACCTTAAGGAACCAAGTGTTCCGATTTCAACCCAAACTCTTCCAAACCCCGAACCAACCATCCCCGCAAGTCATCAATCAGTTTAAGCAATTACGGGAAGTCCTATCTAGGGGAACAGGATTCTAGAAAGTGAAACGACGGGTTAGGTCGTTACACCGAGTACCTAACTCTTATTGTACGGCTCTCCAGAACCGTGATATAAACTGCGTACCCCGGTCAGAGATGAGAGATACCGGTACTCCATGAAGCCTAACAATCTCGTGAAGGTAAACCTGAGCCAGCTACTCCAAAGAGTAAGTAGTAACTACAGGAATGAAATGGGCTGAGTTGGTCAATCTATCCATAATTACCCAAACTGCATCGAACTTCCTTTGAGTCCGTGGGAGCCCAACAACTAAATCCATAGTGATCCGCTCCCATTTCCATTATGGAATCTCTAACTTCTGAAGAAATCCACCCGGTCATTGATGCTCATACTTCACCTTCTTGCAATTTAGGCAGCGAGCTACATATTCCACTATGTCTTTCTTCATCTGCCTCCACCAATAGTGTTGTCTCAAGTCCTGATACATCTTTGTAGCACCCGGATGAATGGAGTACCGTGAACTGTGAGCCTCCTAGAGAATCAACTCATGCAAATAATCTACATTGGGCACACATAGCATACCCTGCATCCGTAATACACCGTCATCACCAATAGTGACTTCCTTGGCATCAAAGTGCTGAACTGTGTCCTTAAGGACAAGCAGATGGGGGTCATCATACTGATGCTCTCTAATACGATCATAAAGAGAAGACTGGGACACCACATAAGCCAAAACTCAGCTCGGCTCAAAAACATCCAATCTAACAAACTGGTTGGCCAAGGCCTGAACATCCAAGGCTAAAGGCCTCTCTATTGTCGGTAAATATGCTAAGCTTCCCAAACTCTCCGCCTTACGACTCAAGACATCGGTAACTACATTGGCCTTCTTGGGATGATAGAGAATGGTGATATCATAATCCTTAAGCAACTCCAACCACCTCCGCTGCCGTAAGTTAAGATCATTCTGTTTAAACAAATGTTGTAGACTCCGGTGATTGGTGTAGACCTCACAATGCACGTCATATAAATAATGCATCCAAATCTTCAAGGCATGAACAATAGCTGCTAACTCAAGGTCGTGGACCGAATAATTCTTCTCATGTACCTTTAACTGTCTGGACACATAGGCAATCACCCTACCGACTTCCATCAACACTGTGCCGAGACCAATGCGCGGCGCATCACAAAAAAAAGTATAAGACCCTGAACCTGTAGGCAATACCAATACTGGGGCTGTAGTCAAAGTTATCTTGAGCTTTTGAAAGCTCTTCTCACATTCCTCGGTCCACCTGAATGGAGCACCCTTCTGAGTTAATTTGGCCATAGGTGTAGCAATAGAAGAGAAACCTTCGACAAATCAGCGATAATACTCCGCCAAGCAAAGAAAACTCCAGATCTCAGTAGTTGATGACGGTCTGGGCCAACTCTGTATTGCTTCAATTTTCTTCGGATCTACCTGAATCCCCTTGTTCGTTACCATATGACCCAAAATTCCTACCGAATCAAGCTAGAATTCACACTTTGAAAATTTTGCATACAACTTCTTTTCTCTCAAAGTCTGAAGCACAATCCTCAGGTGCTGTTCATGATCCTCCCGGCTCTGGGAGTACACCGGAATGTCATCAATAAACACAATAATGAAGGAGTCATGATAGGGCTGAAATACACTGTTCATCAAATACATAAATGTTGCTGGGGCGTTGGTCAGCCCAAATGACATTACAAGGAACTCGTAATGACCATACCGAGTCCTGAAGGCAGTCTTTGGAATATCTAGTTCTCGAATCTTCAACCGATGATATCTTGACCGCAAATCAACTTTTGAGAACACTCTAGCACCCTGAAGCTGATCAAATAGGTCATCAATACGAGGCAATGGGTACATGTTCTTCATTGTTACCTTGTTCAACTGGCGGTAATCAATACACATCCACATAGAACCATCTTTCTTTTTCACAAATAAGACAGGAGCACCCCAAGATGATAAACTAAGACAAATGAAGCCCTTATCAAGTAACTCATATAACTGCTCTTTTAATTCTTTCAATTCTATTGGGGCCATACGATATGGTGGAATAGAAATGGGCTGAGTGCCCGGTAACAAATCAATGTCAAATTCAATATCTCTGTCGGGTGGCAGACCTGGAAGATCCGCTAGAAATACATCAGGAAAATCTCTTGCTACAGGAGCTGACTCCACGGTTGGAGTATCAACACTAACATCTCTCACATAGGCCAGATACGCATCATACCCCTTCTCAACCATTCGTTGAGCCTTAAGAAATGAAACAACCCTGCTAGTAACATAATCCAAGGTACCTCTCCAATCTAGCCGCGGTAGACCTGGCATAGCCAATATCACCGTCTTAGCGTGACAATCAAGGATAGCATGATAAGGCGACAACCAGTCCATGCCCAAAATAATATAGAAATCCACCATACTGAGCAATAATAAATCAGCTCTAGTCTCAAAACCTCTGATAACAATCAAACACGACTGATACACGCGGTCAACAATAATAGCTTCACCCACGGGTGTAGATACATAAACAGAAGAACCCAAGGAATCACGGGATACACCCAAATACGGGGCAAAATAAGATGACACATAAGAATAAGTGGATCCTGTGATAGATCGGAATAATACTTGTGATAACAGAAACAGATGTAACCGCCTCTGTCCGAGCAGGAAGGGCATAATATCTGGCCTGGCCTTCCCCTCTAGGGCGACCTCTACCTGTCCGACCTCCACCTCTAGCTGGTTATGCAGGTGGAGTAGCAACTGGTGCAGTGATCATGGCCTGAGAAGCCGGAGGCCCCTGTGGAATAGGTGGGGCCTGAGAAATATGTGAAGGTGCACCCTTCCTAAGTCTGGGGCAATCCCTTGTGATATGACGAGTGTCACCACACTCAAAACAAGCCCTCGGAGGATGTGGCTGCTGGGACTGACTCAGGCCAAATCGACTGTACTGCCCGCTGAAAGCACCCCGTACAAGAGATACACTAGACACTGGCGGTGCATAATATAGAACCTGAGGTTTGGGAGTAGCCGGAATACCGCTGGAAGCTAGAAGTGCTGAATGAATAGGACGGCTCACATATCCTCTACCATGATAGGCTGCAGCTGGGGCACGAGAACTGTTATATGTGCCAGAATCCCGAAATCTCTTAGCTTCCCTCTCTTCTCTATCCCGAGTTTGCATACCCTCCAATCTCCTAGCAATTGACACCACCTGTTAGTATGTGATGTCCATCTCCAGTTCTCGAGCCATACTGAATCTGATACTAGGGTGGATCCCCTCAATAAATCGACGACCCCGCTCTCGAACAGTAGCAACTAAGGTTGGTGCATGCCTAGCCAAATCACTGAATCAGACCGCATATTCTGACACGGTCATAGAACCCTAGCGCAGCTGATCAAACTCTACATGCCATGCATCTCTAAGACTCTGAGGAACATACTCCCTCAAGAACATATCTGAAAATTGAGTCCAAGTGAGTGAAGCTGCCTCAGTCGGACTATCCAACTCGTATGCCCGCCACCACTGGTAGGCCGCTCCTCTAAGCTGGAATGCCGTGAAAGAAACCCCACTAGAATCCACAATACCTATAGTATGGAGGATACGATGATAATCCTCTGAAGCTAAACCGTTAAATGTGGGAGGGTGATACTTCTTGTACCTCTCGAGCCTGAGCTGCTCCCCCTCTAAAACTGTTGCCCTAAACTCGGGCCGAACTGGGACAACTGGCTGCACTGGTATAACCTTTGGGGCATGGTCAACCTGGGCTCGTGGCTCTGGTGTATGGGCGGCGGGAGTCTGTGCTCCTCCCCCATCCTGAGATGTGGCAGGAGCATGTAGACTTAACCCTGCCTGAGCTAGATTGCCAAACATGCTCAAAAACTGGGCAAGAGTCTCCTGAAGTGCAGGGGTAGTAACAGGCATCTCAGGTTCCTGCTCTCCAACTGGAGCTACTGGTGGCTCCTCTGCAGCAGCTCGTGCAGGTGCCCTGGCTGCACCACGTGGTCTTCATCGGCCTCTGCCCCGACCCTGGCCTCTTGCGTCTCCAACAGGGGGAACGTGTGTCAGATCATCGGATCCAGTTGTGCGTGTCCTCACCTTCTATAAGAGAATAGAAATACAATGGTTTAAAATTTTGAAGTCAACAGATATGCACGATAAGGAATCAAAGAAGTGAATATCTTCTTAACAGTTCCATAGCCTCCCGAAGATACGTACAGACGTCTCTGTACCGATCCGCGAGACTCCACTAAACCTGCTTGTAACTCATAACACCTATGAACCTAGAGCTCTGATACCAACTTGTCATGACCCCAAATTCCCTCCGTAGGATATCGTGATGGCACCTAGCCTCTAAGACTAGGTAAGCCTATCAATGCAGAATAACAATAGAAATCTGAAATAAATAAATCTGCAAATTCACATAATTACAACTCCCAAAACCCGGTAGAAATAAGTCACAAGCTTCTAAGAATTTTTTCTCAATGTCTCTATATATCAGAATCTAAAGAAAATAAAGAAGCAACACAATAAGGATAGAAGGGGACTCCAGAGTTTGCGGACGCTGGCAGATATACCTCGAAGTCTCCGTACACAGGTAACTCACTGATATCTAGGCTGGTAGGAAGTACCTGAATCTACACAAAACGATGTGCAGAAGCATAGTATGAGTACACCACAGCGGTACCCAGTAAGTGCCAAGCCTAACCTCGGTAGAGTAGTGACGAGATCAGGTCAGACCCTACTGGAAATAATAAAAGACTTAGTAAAATATTTAATAATATAATAACAATAAAATAATAATGGATATGAGTCAAGTAAGTAGTATGTTACCATTTAACTTCACCGAATAAGGACAAATAATACCCCGCGAAAAGAAAATAGAAATTTACAACTTTAAAGAAATCATCGAATTAATCAAAGTCAAATGTAGCCATAAAGAAATATCAACAAGGGCACTCCTGAGGTACCGTCTCGTAGTCCCAAATCATAAATAAATTCACAATATCTCATTTTCTTATATAACCGCGGGAGCCTTCACATTTAATTTTAAAGAAAATATTTTTCTCGAAATAGCATCCCGTGTTTTAGCCACCCTTATCACACCGCATGACTTTTAGTAGCTCTCCTACTAGCCACGCGTATCAAGCCACCGTTGTCTCACCGTATGCGTTTCAACACCCAGACCTTATACCACCGCATGCGTACCAATATCACAATATATCACAATCTGCACCTCAAGTGCTCAAATATTTCAATTTGCCAAAATAAATCAACAACAACAATATTTTCCACAATAGGGAGCTCACGGCTCAATCACAATGAGTACAAAATCTCACAAAATATTCGGGAATAAATAACTCAGCAAAAACAATATTTCATAATTTTTAACACATTGCCTCAATACCAAATGTAAGATATCAAATACTTCATATTAATAATATTTAAATTAAAGAAATCCAACCTTCAAATAATGCACAGAATGAAAGAAACCAACTTTCAACTAAACAGGTAAAACAATTAACAGGAAAAAGGTCTAGCAAATTTAAAGTATAAAATTTAGATCAATGATGAAGAATATAATAAGATAAAATAATTTAATTAATATGCAACAGTGATCTACAAATTTAAACACATAATCTTCCATATTTAGCCCGTGTACACACTCGTCACATTGTGTACACGACTCTCAACACATTACAATTTTCACATCAATACCAATCCTAGGAAAAATTTTCCCCACACAAGATTAGACAAGTCACTCACCTCAAACCACGCTCAATCAGTCAAGTAGTATGCCTTTTTCTCGATTTTCTGACTCTGATTGACTCAAATCTAGTCATAATTAATTTGATTCAAACAATACAAATTATAGGAATAAATTTCATAAGAAAATATAAATTTTCTAACAAAATCCGAAATTTAACCCAAAAATCGCTCGTGGGACCCACGTCTCGGAACCCGACATAAGTTATAAAATACAAATGCTCATTCAACCACGAGTCCAACCATACAATTTTTACTAAAATCCGACATCAACTCGACCCTCAAATCTTCAAATTAAACCAAGAGGGTTTTCTAAATCTTCCAACTTAATTCACCAATTAATTGTTTAAAACAACC
Source organism: Nicotiana otophora (assembly GCA_000715115.1). Taxonomy (NCBI): domain Eukaryota; kingdom Viridiplantae; phylum Streptophyta; class Magnoliopsida; order Solanales; family Solanaceae; genus Nicotiana; species Nicotiana otophora. The sequence continues at coordinate 87,961 of AWOL01S0018530.1, forward strand.
ATGGATTCGGGTAATTTGACCAATATTGAGTTAAGAACATTTACCCCGTTATTTTTCTTGAAAATCTCCCGAAATTCGCCTTTCCCCGAGTTCCAAATCGGTAAAAATGGAGTCCTATTTTTCAGAACTTAAACATTCTGCCCAGTCATTTCTTATATGTGATCGCAGACAAGGTCCCGCGATCGCGAAGTGCAATTGCAAGCTGCCCAGAAGAAATCCTACACGATCGCGGACAGCCACACGCGGTCGCATAGAGCAAATGTGTGGCCCAGCCTTCTGCCTCATTCCTCTTCACGAACGCGGCATTTCCCACGCGTTCGCGTAGCACAGCCTGGCCAAACCTACGCGATCGCGGATGCCTTCATGCGATCGCATAGCACAAAAAATCTCACTGGTCCAACTTAGTCTATGCGATCGCGTAGAAGGAAATCGGTGGCAGAAAACCAGCATTCCTCTGCTGGAATGCAAAGTCCAGAATTGCTCCATTAACTATCCGAAACTCATCCGAGGCCCTGGGGACCTCAACCAAATACACCAACAAGTTCTAAAACATCATACGAACTTAGTTGAAACCTCAATTCACATAAAAATACGCTAAAACCACGAATTATACCTCAATTCAAGCTTAAGGAACTTAAGAATTTCTAACTTCTACATTCGATGCCGAAACCTATCAAATCAAGTCCGATTGACCTCTAATTTTGCACACAAGCCATAAATGACATAACGGATCTATGAAAATTTTCAGAACTAGATTTCGACCCCGATTGCAGAAGGTCAACTCCCCGGTTAAACTTTCCAAAAATTTAATTTTTGCCATTTCAAGCCAAATTCCACTACGGACTTGCAAATAATTTTTCGGATACGCTCCTAAGTCCAAAAATCATCATACGGAGCTATTGTAATCATTAAAACTCTATTCCGGGGTCATTAATACAAAAGTCGACATTTGATCACTATTTTAACTTAAACTTTAGACCTTGGAACTAAGTATTCCAATTCATTCCAAAATCTCACCGGACCCGAACTAATCACCCCGGCAAGTCACATAACAATTGTAAATCATATATTTAGCAGTAAATGGGGAAACAAGGCTACAACTTTTAAAATGACTGGTCGGGTTGTTACACTGGTGTACATATAATTATTTCTAGATTTATTTCAATTATAACTTCGATTAATTAAGCCAGCAGAATGGATTCAAATAATTCAATTAGTACATGATATGGTCCTAAATCTACTCGGACATAAACAAGCTTTATCTACGTACGAAATCTCGTCACCTCCTGCGTACGTAGCACCCACAACTAGTTGCACATAACAATAATTATCACCTAGGGGTAGTTTCCTCCTCACAAAGTTAGACATGAGACTTACCTCGCTCTGAAGTCTCATAACCGGCTCCAAAACTTCTCTAACACCTCAAACCGATGCCCGTCGATCCAAAACTATTCAAACAAATGTGCAAACTAATCAAAATATACTCTAATACCCATAAATAATCAATTTAAACAAATTCCCAACTCCCCTCGAAAAGTCAATAAAGTTAACCCTCGGGCCCACGTGCTCAGATTCCGAAATTTCTTTCGAAGATAACGTTTACTCATAACACCACGAACTCAAATATATAACTTATCCCAATTTCCATGTCCAATTTCGTGGTTAAAATCCAAAAACACCAAATTCTAGGTTTTCTTCAAAATCCCACAGGAATCACTTACCTCGACATAGATGATGCAAATCTCCCCTTGAAGCTCTCCAAAATCGCACAAACCAAGAGAGAAAATTAGTGAATCATTATATTCTCCCCCACTTAAACATGCGTTCGTCCTCGAACATGCCAAGAACTGTTCCGGAGTTGTCCAAAATCACTGTTTAACACCTCGTGCACCTACCCGTGCCACCACATTCCAGTTAAAACACATTAGCTCGAGCCAGAATGAAAATCATCCCTATAACCTTAGCTAACAAGCTTTAGAATCAAGTTCCAACTTTCGAATTTCTTTACAAGGCTTGATCCTAACACAGGAACATCGTGCCAATCACCACACACTGTACCAAAACAGGATTATGAATATATGCTGAAATCACACCATGTACCATATAAGTCAATTGCCCATAATAACATCCTCCGACCACAATAGCTGTAATTTCACGAATCTGATGCCCGCAATACATCTCATGATACATATAAGTCCTATTTCAACTCTCACATTACTCTCACGACGAAAGAGACATGTAGAAACTCATAACCACCTACCGAATCAATAATTCATGGAGTCTCCCCTCCTGACCAGAACCACTACCTCATTCTGAACTAAATAACAATATTTTCACTTTAATGTACCTTATATAAATCTGATTACATAAATTTCAGGTTTAATACTCTCGTCTCACCCAGTACAAGCTGCTCAGGCAATAAGCCATCTCAGACACTGCCAAAACTCTTAATGACACTCACAACGCGCCAACAAGCTACAACTCGAATGTGATGCATAAAGAAGAACGAACTCTGGATAAAGGACTACGCAGTCCGCATAACGAATAAAACGGCCAAATAGATGTCGTGAACCTACCTCAAGGATAAAAAACAAGACACACAAAATAAGTGTAAGGAGCTATTCGCAACATCTCGCTGTTATGGCATGCAACTCGATCCGACATGACATTGTTACGGCGTGCAGTCAGTTCCAAACAATATATACCCGTGGCGGTGTGCCACCTGATTCGCACATAACAATCAAGAAGAAAATATACATCAAGCTAAAATGTTTCTACCTACCGAATGCCGGATATTGGCCATAAGCATGCTAAGTGCAAAAATACAACTCTGAGGAGACAAAAGCCAAGCACAACTAAGGTGCGATAAATAACCTGAATCTCGGGAGCCATCTCGTTTATGTAACACCACAAGCTACACGGGACCTCAACATATGTGCAAATAATCAAGCCGTCTCAATCCGGAACAAATCCCACAGTTCACAACCAAAAGAATAGAACGCCTCTCAGGCATCAACTCTCGCATTAACGATAGTACCAAAAATCTCCTTACTTGGTTTCGATCTTTAACAATCAAGTGACTAGCATGTCACACTCATACAATTTCCCCGTGTGGTATGCTCCCATGACCTTCCGCCCAGGTAGCCAAGTCCGCACATCCATACCACCAATTGTACTAATTCTGTAAAGCAAATCACAAACCGCAATTCAATACACAATGCCTCTTCCACAGAACACCATTCTCAGGTGACACTAAGATAACGCCAGCTCACTCTGAACATCTAATTCTTCCCGGCTCATCCGAGCTCGTGACATTCTTGTCAACACTAAACTGCAACCTTGATCCCCAAACTTTCAAATTCGCATGCCGCTCACTGCACCTATCATGCCGCTAGGCAAGAATACCAGAATCCATTATAACGCATGAACTACTAGTAGACTAACCACTTCATTAGCTAGAAACTCTTCACTTAACTAATTTTCGAAGAACTAATGCAACACGCAACTGAATTCCCAAACCGGAGAAAATACAAAGCTCAAGTCTTGGTCTAAATCGCAATAACTCTCCCGGAATCCATTTACACCACAAGGCCATTCGAATCCAATACTCCCGAAATCAACCAAATTATGATGGCTATCAAGCCCACACGTACAACCACAAACCACATGTTATATCTACACACATCGAATGAACTGATCATTGCCACAATAATATTGATTCAACCATTACTAACCGACCCAACTTCTTTACATTTATTCTTGACCTGCCTTAGAAATAATAATAGCTCCATATACAACATAACAAACTCAATACCCATGAATCATCTCATACCTCCTCATGCGCACAATGGCATCTCCAACTGGTATACCCATTCTATAAGACCTCCCGCAAATCTGATGCTATTTATTCTTTTCCTCTAATACTGCACTGCATACCCAAGTCTTGTTCACAATCTACTGCAAAACTCGATCTTTAACACAACAGACCCGAAATCCTTAGGCACTGCATTTAAATGCTTGAATTCACTAGACCGTTGTTGAGAGTCACCCACTCTAACCTGATCTCGAACATAACCAAACTCCAACGCTCTGCTAGCGCATGAACACCCTCTCAAAGAAGCACCCATCTGAATTCCTTTCCTTGTACATCACATCCACAAAGCATAAACTCTGAGTCTTCCCAAAACATGCACATGGATCAATAAGGCAGAATTTTCAATTTCTCTGCTCGAATAACCTTTGATATTTCCCTTTCTTAGTCACAAATAATCCACCAATGCACCAATAACCAGAAGCTGCACAAGCCGACAACCACGCGATCTAATCGTAGACGGTAGTACTCCCCC
>AWOL01S0018530.1:93160-127570 GCA_000715115.1 Nicotiana otophora
AAGCTACCATAACATAATGTAGAGCCCACAATGATTCCTCTTTCTCAATTACCATGATCTCGCACCGTTAACCCGCCAGATTTCTCTAAGTCTTTTGTTAAGCTTTTCATGAACATTCTAAATCATCAGTCACAATCACATATTCGACCTCTTACCGGGTAGCAAGTAGTATTCTTCATAGAAGCTTCATCAACATCACGCAACCGCTAACTTGCTCACAGGAGATAACCTACATGTGGAAATCCATGCCGACATATTCCAATGGCGTTGCACTAGGTACAACTACCACATGATCAGTAAATTCTCCTTAGCCCATGCTCACCCACCGATTGTATAAGTTTGTTCCTTCCCCATTGACATTAACTAAAAGTTCAACAATACCTTCCAAACTCTAGTCATATTGCATCTGAAACAATAATCAAATCTTCACACCCCTCTTCATTTCAAGCAAACTCTTTCTTGCCATATTCAATCTTCCTCGATACCGTAGCCACCATCCCAAATAAAATCCGTTGGCCAAATCACCTTCCATCGTGATTCCCAAATCGCTCTACACTTTCTCAAGGTACACGACTATCCTATCACAGAATTCATATGCTAATCTGCCACTCTTACTTCGGTTAAACCATCTCCCTTAAGCAACTTCTCGACCTCTGCTTTTCATACTTGACCTACTAGTAATTCAACCACCGCAAGACACCTCCTACGTGACCTTCCTCATTCTTCGTTACCCAATGTCGCATCAAATCAAAATCCATCTATGTAGCACCTAAGCTAATAACTTGCTACCAACTCTAAGCCTCTTCGAAGATCATCTCTCTATCGAGCCATCAACATTAGAAACACCAATTCGATTCGGAACCGTTGCACACCGCTATTTCTGACAATCGCCCCTCAGGCACCATTTCACAACACCCTGCCCCAAAGACAAAATCAGAGAAGACCATAACACCGACGAACCATAATTCGTTCAAACAAGGACAACGACACCGCATCATAATGAAAAATCCATCGTGCTCAGAAATATCAAGTCTCGTTACTCCATCAACTAATGTCTGAACATCCGTAACCCGATTGCCTTCCCTCTGCTGGAATCAAATGTCAAACCTCTAATCCATGAACTGAGAAACCCTCCTTTCGAGCCTTTCACTGCCTCAACACATAAACGAGCATCTTATCGTTACACCAACACTATGCGATGACAACGCATAGACATCGTAGCAATCCGTCCATAGTCTCGAAACCATAAAAAAAATACAAATACTGAGCTGGAAGAAAAGAACATCCTTCCGCTAGGCGATGATAATAGCTTGCCCGAACACGCAGGGAAAAGCATCTTACACCACGTCTGTAGTACCACTACGACTCATCGATGCCCAATTGACACGAGCGCTCCACTTCATATAAGAATGAGTAGTAAGGGAAACAAAGGAACAAGACTTAAGAGAATCAACACGCACGATGGGGAAAGCAAGAAGGGAAGTGCTCCTAACAGCCTTGTAGCCTCTCGAAGATAAGTACAAACGTCTCTGTACCGATCCACAAGACTCTACCAGACTTGCTCATGACTTGTGAGATCTAAGTGAACCTAATGCTCTGATACCAAGCTGTCACGACCCCAAATCCGCTAAAGGTCGTGATGGCGCCTAACACCTGATGAGCGCAAAATACACACTTAAATTGTTCTCGCTAGTCAAAGATAATATAGTATAATTACAGTCTCCACAAGAATTGGATTTAAATAGTATTCTCATAGTTCGTAGCTTGATTGCTATCAAGGAGGATCAACAATGAAGATTTATACAATTAAGAATTAAAACTATATAAGAGACTAAACTATTGACTAATGACAATCTCAACAAAGGTAAACAAGGAAGCTATCAATGGGAGAAATTATGGGTTGATAGGATAGGTGCAAGATAATTGTTCGGGATCTAACTCTAGATAATTCACTTCTAATATTCAAGTGAGTCTCTCGAATTCACTTAATTATCAGTACAAATGTTTAGTAGAAACTCCTCTCTCGATTAAGTTTCAACTTCACAATATCAACCAATTTAAGCTCGGTGAAGATACACAAGAATTCATAATGGATTGGTCTTTAGGAGAACCTCTTTCGATTATCCTCCTAACTAGGTTTAATCAAGGATTCAACTAGCCTCTTTCGATTACTTAGAAGAATCTATGAACCCAACCAACAACATAGTGCAAATATATCACAAGTTATGCCTCTTTTGATTACAAGAATAAGTGAATATAGATGAAACAATTAAATCTTCCAAAAGGATTCAAATACATAAACATAGAGTTATAATCCACAAACAACCATCAATATACCAAATCCATCAAACCCCAAATGGTTCTACTCCATAGACATGGAGGAGTTCTTCACAAATGAAACATAAATAGAGGAAAACATAAATACAATCCAAACTCGGATTTGAGTGAGGAAGGAAGGATGAAATCCTTGTGCTCTTGCTTCTCCTTCTTCTCCTAAGCTTCCCTAGGTCTAAGGTATGTCAAAAGTCTGTCAAAAATAGTGTTTTTGTGGTATTCAATCCTCCCCCAAAATAAATCCCAGACGAAACTACCCTTTCTTAGCAAAATAGTCCTTTTCCCAGACAGGACATGTGCGACCGCGCACCTGGTCACGCACTTTGCACACCATTCTGCCCCAAGTGCGCGCCCAGTGCGCGATCGTGCACTTGGTCACGCACCTGGGTTGTATAAGTTGGGAATTTGGGAAAATATAAAACATGAAAGTTATAGCCCTTTTAAATAGATTTCTAACGATATATTGTGGAGCCCAAACGGAGTTCCGAGCGAAATGCTATATGCATTTTATTGGACACTGCGCAATATGCCTGCTCGATTCTTCGTTTGGTTCCACTATCATCCGTTGATCCCCGAACACGATCCCAACTTAATCCTTGGCTTTTACTCAGACTTCAAAGTTCCAAAATAGTATGAATCATTCCACAACATCTACGTATATCGGAATCACTCCTACAAGGCATAAAACACACAGTTAGTAGAAAACACTAGCGACTAAAGCTCCAACTCAATTAAAGTGCAGTAAATTAGTGTGCAATAAGCTACTAAAATACGGGATTAGAGCATACAATTAATATCCCAAACTTAAACCAGTGCTCGTCCTCGAGCAATCAAACTACACTTCACATACATATGACCGTTTTAAACAACTCTCATAACTCATCACACCAAGAATATTTATAATAGACTAAGGACAATAGTGTAACATCCTAGCCTCAAGATTTGACTCAACAGCACCACGCATTTTTCAAAACTCGCTCACTTACTCTAACACAGATGCCAATGACAATACATTTCCTTCATGAATCAAGTGCCCTCACCCAACAATAGAGAGTAGTTTCACACACACTAAAAGTTAACAATAATTAGGAACTCAAGATCGAAAGAATTCACTCTCTCTCAGAAACAATATTCATATGCCCCAAAAGATGCACCATAGGCTTGCCCGTAGTGTACTACTCTACTAATCGGGCTTGTTTAGTCAAGTATCAAGTAGGAATTTAATTGGTTGTAATGTAGGCTGCGAGACGGGTAGGATACATTTAGATATAAGAGTAACTACACCTCTCTAAGCACTTTTAATACATATACTTGACCTTTAAACTCCACACTTATGTCAAACCATAACTCCACCTTCACATCGGTATATGTCAACTCCCAACTTCTTTAAGCACAAATACATTAAGAGTTACCACTATCAATGAATATAAACTATTTTGTTTTCTTCATTTTCTTTTTCGATTCAAGTGGCTCATACATTTTAACAGTGCACCTTTCTCCTTATTTTAATAGTTTCATTCAAAAGCCAAACCAACCACCCCACACTTCAACTTTTACAAAGTGCATACCAATTTCAAGTGCTCACGAGAGGTAAATGGTTCAAATAGATGGTCAATTCAAACAAAAGGATAAGGCTTATAATGTGGTTGCCAAAGAAACAGGATTACAAGCTCAACTGGGTTAACTACGATACATAATAATTTGGTGGGTAAACTATATAGTTGGCTCAACAAAGAAATGCCTATATCACTTCCAAGACTGAACAAAATACTATTTCGCTTTGCGGACACATATGGCAAGTTCTAGACATCAAATGCAATGCACAGAATACACGAAACCTCACACACACATGGCACATAACTCACTCAGGATTGGACTCATCAAGACACTCTAATCAAAGTAGTTAAGCAAAGTTAAGATCGTACAATTTAAGGTGCTTATACAAGAGTCAAAAACTGAGCCTAAGCATCACAACTAAAGCACTTATTATTCTCAAGGCATAATAAAGTCAAGAGATATTATTTTCATTTAAAATCACAGCACAAGGTTTCCTACTCCTAAGAGATATTGGATTTTACTCAGACTTCAAAGCTCCAAAATAGCATGAATTCATTCCACAACATCTACATCTATCGGAATCACTCCTACAAGGCAGAAAAAATATAATTAGTGCAAAAAACTAGCGATTAAAGCTCCAACTCAATTAAAGTGCAGTAAATTAGAGTGCAATAAGCAACTAAAATACGGGATTATAGCCTAATATCAGCACCGCCGTTAGGCAAACCAACGGTGATTTACCAATTTAGTATTTTGAAATCATAATTTTTCCTTAATGAACAGTATAACATCGAATCTACAGAGTAAGTAAAAATATTTACACGAACCACAATAATGAATAACCTGAAGGAACCCCCAAAACCCTGTGTCACAAGTGCATGAGCATTTTCTAAGGAGTACAATAATAATACAATATCTGTCTAGAATGTAAATAAGACAGGATAAAATAAACAGTACGATGGAGACTCGGTGGACTGTGATGTGTAGCCTGGATTGCAGGTCACATAAAGTCTCCTCAACAGATGCGCCTACGCGCCAAGATGATCGCCAAATGAACCTGTCAGATCCTGCACATTTAGTGCAGAAGTGCAGCATGAGTACGTAAATCAACACGTACCCACAAAGTATCTAGCCTAACCCCAGAGAAGTAGTGACGAGGGGTCGACATCGACACTTACTAGAGGTTCAATAAAATAATATAAAAATTCATAACAGATATGAAGTGAACAGCGATAGTGGGGTAACTCTGTCAATTTTGATAATCTTCCAAATATTTATTTTAAAGTATAAATTTTTTGATATTGTATTATACCTTAACAGCTCAGAAAATGTCGAGTGCCAATATCAAATAAATAAGGAATACCATAAATATGCATGTCAAGACCCAAACACCCCTCCAAAACACGTCGTGATAGCACCTAATCTCTACGACTAGGTAAGCCTAGCAAATTGCGGAAATACCAATAATGGAAGCAAAACTTATCAACTAACTGCAATAGATACTGAATAACCAATAGCAATGCAGCTCGGCATGTACAATAACCAAAACGCTAGACGTCACAGCTTTCCCAAAACCCGGAACATCATGAGTCACAAGCTACAGAAAGGAAATAGTATCTTTATACACTAGAGTCTAATAAAAAGAAATACAGGAAGTGTTTGACATGGGGGAGAATAGAGGGGGACTCCGAGGTTTGCGGACGCGGCAGATATACCTTGAAGTATCCAAAGTTGTCTCGACTCACTGGTAATGCGACTGATAACGAGCACCTGAATCTGCACACAAAACATGTGCAGGATAGTAGCATGAGTACACCACAATTGGTACCCAGTAAGTGCCAAGCCTAACCTCGATCGAATAGTGATGAGGTCAGGTCAGGCCCATTGGTATATAATAAATAAAGCGGGAGAATATAACAGTATAATAAGAGACTGGAGTTCAACAAAGGAAAACACAATGAAATAATAGTACAAGACGCAGAAATAAACAACAGGGGATCTCTCGAGATACCGTCTCGTAGTCCCAAAAGTAAATATGCAGGGAGAACTCCCGAGGTACCGCCTCGTAGTCTCAAAAGTAAATGTGTAGGGAGAACTCCCGAGGTACCGCCTCGTAGTCTCAAAAGTAAATGTGCAGGGAGAACTCCCGAGGTACCGCCTCGGATTCTCAAAAGTAAATGTGCATGGGGATCTCCCGGAATACCGTTTCGTAGTCCCAAAGTAAATATGCCATATAGGGGGATCTCTTGGAATACCGTTCCGTAGTCCCAAAGTAAATATGCAGTACAGGGGGATCTCCTGGAATACCATTTCGTAGTCCCAAAGTAAATATGCAGCGCAAACAACAAAAATGCAACTACATCTCTTACGATTTAGACTAAGTACCAGTCAAGGAAGAAGCAGGAAATTCACTAAGCATATTGCACAGAGTTCACATAGGCAATTAAGACACGTAGACATGTTGTATTAGACTAAACAAGANTGCAGGGGAATCTCCCGGGATATCACCCATAGTCCCAAAATAAATACACATCTCAGACAATTATAGATGATAGGTACAGCAAGAGAATCTACAGTTTAGATTAAGTACAAGTCAAGAAAAGAATCAGGAATTCACTAAGCATGCTGCAAAGAGTTCAATTAAGCAATTAAGACACATAGACATGTTATTCAAGGCTAGCAGGGTAACTACACATGCTAGTATACTCAATTAAGTTGAAAACAAGAAATTACTCAGTAAAAATCAGATTTCGCAACAAATAGCCCGTGTACGCACTCGTCACCTCGCGTACACGGCACTCATATATCTCGAACCAAGCTCAAATCAATCCGTAAGAATGCCCTTTCCTAGATTATCTGACTCTGAATGGACCAAATCAAGCCAAACACAATTACATACCATAGATATATGTATAAGAAACTAATCTAATCAATGAAATATAAGATAAAGCAAGAAATTAGGAAATCGTCCCAAAAATCCTCCCCGGACCCACGTCTCAGAATCGGGTAAAAGTCACAAAATATGAACACCCATTCACTCACGAGTTTAACCATACAAGAATTACTCGGATCCGATCTCAAATCACCTTCCAAAACTCAAAATTTTAGTCTATGAAGTTTCTACCATTTCCCCCCATATTTTCAACTTAAATCCCTAATTAGATGATGAAAATAGCAATAGATTCATGAAATATAGTCCAATCCGAGTTAGAATCACTTATCCCAAAAATATTCTTGAAGAAACCTCGAAATATTGCCTCACACCGAGCTCTCAAAGTCCCAAAATCAAAATGGGAATCAAACCCTCGAAATCCTATTTTCTGCCCAGTTATTCCGCATCTGCGGACCTACTGTCGCACCTGCGACACCGCACCTGCGGAATTTTCCTCACAGGTGCGGTAATGACTTAAAGGGGCTAGGTCCACATCTACGATGAAGGGGCCGCTCTTGCGTGTGCGCGCCTGCGGGAACAGGTCCGCTTCTGCGGTCTCACTCCGTACCTGCGCTCCTTTGGCGCATCTGCGGGCATCGCAGATGCGGAAAATTGCCTCGCACCTGTGACCCCTGAGAACCTATCCCACTCCGCTTCTGCGATAGACCTTGCGCACGTGCGATCCCGCACCTACGGTCTCCCCATCGCAGGTGCGAAAATACCAGAAACCAGAAAACTTTAGCCATTTGCCTAAGTCCAAATTCAAATCGTTAAGCATCTGAAACACACCCGAGGGCCCGGGGACCTCAACCAAATATATCAACCAGTCCTAAAACACCATACGAACTTAGTCGATCCCTCGAATTACATCAAACAACGCTAAAATATGAATCACCCTCCGATTCAAACTTAATGAACTTGAAACTTCAATTTTCTACAACTGATGCCGAAACCTATTAAACCACGTCCGATTGACTCCAAATTTTGTACACAAGTCATATTCAACATTACGGACCTACTCCAACTTCCGAAATTGAAATCCAACCTCGATATCAAAAGTCCACTTCTGATCAAAATCTCTAAAAATTTGACTTTCGCCAATTCAAGCCTAAACTAGGTACGGACCTCCAATGCACAGTCCGGACACGCTCCTAAGTCCAGAATCACCCAACGGAGCTAACGGAACCGATGGAACTCCAATCCGGAGTTGTCTTCACACAGTTTCAACTGTAGTCAAAAATCCTAAGACTTAAGCTTCCGTTTAGGGGCTAAGTGTCCCAAAATCACTCCAAAACCACAACAACAACAACCTCCCAGTAAGTCACATAAGCAGAAAAAGGTACAGGGGAAGCAGTAAACAGGGGATCAGGGCTATTACTCTCAAAACGACCGGCCAGGTCGTTACAATGTCGGGCATTAGTGCAAGGTTTATCTCGTGAATATTCGGACTACCAGAGATATAACGCACCATTTTGCCGAGGTCATTCGGCCCGATCCAGAATAATATATACACTGACGAGGGTCGAGCGGCATAAACCATAGATGCATCTATATACTGCCAAGGCGTTCGACCCGCTCCATAAGAAAAGGGAAGGAAGTTGCCGAATTTCGAGACACGTGTTACAATACATCACATGAGCACAAAAATGAATTTAATTTTACCATTTCTCAATTTACTCGCCCACAACTCAAAGTGTTAAGGCTTATCCTGGTGCACATATAATTATTTCTAGATTCATTTCGATTATAACTTCGATTAGTTAAGCCAGCAGAATGGATTCAAATAATTCAATTAGTACATGATATGGTCCTAAATCTACCCGGACATAAACATGCTTTAGCTACGTATGAACTATCGTCACCTCGTGCGTACCTAGCACCCACAACTAGTTGCACATAACAATAATTATCACCTAGGGGTAGTTTCCTCCTCACGGAGTTAAACAGGAGACTTACCTCGCTCCGAAATCCCATAACCGGCTCCAAAGCCTCTCTAACACCTCAAACTGATGCCCGTCGATCCAAAACTATTCAAACAAATTTGCAAACTAATCAAAATATACTCTAATATCCATAATTAATCAATTTAAACAAATTTCCAACTCCACTCGAAAAGTCGATAAAGTTAACCCTCGGGCCCACGTACCCGGATTCCAAAAATTCTTTCGAAGATAACTTATACCCATAACACCATGAACTCAAATATATAACTTATCCCAATTTCCATGTCCAATTTCGTGGTTAAAATGTAAAAATATCAAATTCTAGGTTTTCTTCAAAATCCCATAATTTCTACTAATTTCCATGTTCAAATCCATATATAAACCATGTATTTAACTCACAGTGTACGGGAATCACTTATCTAGACATAGATGATAAAAATCTCCCCTTGAATTCCACGAGCCGCATTTGCAAAGGCCAAATAGCTCCAGGCCCAGCTCCCCCTTTCTTTCTACGTGTTCGCGACCGCCCTTTCGCGTTCGCGTAGGTTCCTCAGGCCCTTCTTCGCGTTCGCGACCTCTGTGTCGCGTTCGCGATGAGTAATCTCCACCTGCCCCAAAAATCCTTCTTCGCAATCGTGTAAGCCCACTCCGAGGTTATTTACTCAAAAGTCAAACCTTAGTCAATTCTTCCAACTTTAAACTTTCGAAATTAGAATATTCTTTCCAAATTAACTCCGAACTTCCCGAAATTCCATTCCGACCACACCTACAAGTCATAATACCTGAAGTGAAGCTACTCAAGGTCTCAAACCGCCGAACGATGCGCTAGAGCTCAAAACGACCAGTCAGGTCGTTACAAGGTTACTTATTAATGTTAAAAGTCAAAGGGCTGTGAATTCCATGTTTGTCTTTATTTCAATTAAATATTTTTTTCATTAATTTTATTAGAATGTATATTTATATTTTTTTACAAAATTGTATTTGAAATAATATCATGTTGAAGGGCATTATAGTCACTCAGCTTTATAAGGTTATTTAAGTTTTTTAAGTTTTTAGTTTGCTCTTCATGCTTATAAGATAGTATGATAGATATATGGCCTATAAATTTTGACCTGAACATAGGACGGATGTAGAGTAGTAGTTTTGGCTCAGACCCTGGATATAAAAAAGGGTAACTCGGTGTATAGAGCATCTCGCATAATTCGGACACTCCAAGGGGTGTGATGTAGATAGCCTACCTTAATGCAAGCATTAGTGGCTTCTTCTATAACTCGAACTTGTAATCTTGTCATGACCCAATTTTATATCGGCCGTGATGGCGCCTAACGTTGTCGCTAGGCAAGCCAACAGTGAACTAACCGTGTATCTACTCTTTTAACATGTTTAAAATAGTTGATTTTTAAATTATTATATAAGTAAGAGATGAGAAAATTTAATAAAATAAAACGTAACAAATTTTAGGATCCAGTGTAGTGAAATAAATACTCAAAAATTATTAAGTGTCTACTAGTAAAATTCCAAGACCTGGTGTCACAAGTGTATGAGCTAGTAGTAGAATACACTAAATACGAAACTACTGTCTGAAATAAAGTAGACAGAAAGTAAAATACAAAAAGAAAGACTTCGAGTGCTGCAAAACGACTCGCAAGGCAATTCACCGCTAAGTCTCGGTGTATCAGGAGTGCGCGTCGGGATGATGTCCAGATGCACATGCCTCAGTTCCTGCACGATTAGTGCAGAAGTATAGTGTGAATACATAAACAATATATACTCAGTAAGTATCTAGTCTAACCTCGAAGAAGTAGTGACGAGGGGTCGACTTCGACACTTACTATGGGCTAATAATAAAATACCAAAATTCTAAATAAGCATGAGTTATGTATACAACCATAAATCTCCATGACAAGCGATAATAAATATTTTTTTCACTAATAATAAATCCCAAGTCAATTTCCATCATTTAAATAATTGTAACCTCTCAAGCCAATAAAATCATATCAAGAAGATTAGGCTCCAAGTAATATTACGCACGATTTATGCCGAGGTCGTACGACCCAATTCAAATATATATGTATATACTGTGTGATCTGCCGAGGGTCAAACGACACGAACCATAGATGCATCTATTAACCTACCGAGGCAAACGATCTGCTCCCATGAGAGTAGAGAAAATTTACCTCGCTCGCGGAAATACTTGCGACGCGAGTGGGCATAGATTTCTCGAAGTTATTATAAAATTCTTCCATTTTTCCCCACATATAAGAAATTTAAACGGGAGAGTTTAAATCTCAAAATCCTTGATCTCGGCTCAAATTAAGACAATTAATATGTGTTACCAACATAATAGAGCAAACAAAGCACGGTGTAAGACTACGACTACCCAGACATCACATAGAATATAGCTATGCACGGACTCTCATCACCTAGTGCGTACGTAGCTCCCCACACATACAATTCACAACAAAAATACACCTAAGGGGATGGGTTCCCTCTTACAAGGTTAACCAAGAGATTTACCTCATTCTCAAGCTCACTCCCGATCCACAAATATGCTTTAAATCCTCAACTCGTTTCCAAATGACCCGAAACTAGTCAAACGTTATATAAATTAACCAATACATGTTCAAAAGTTAGTAATTTAACTATTAGAGTAATTACCCAACCCAAATTGGAAGGTTCCTTAAATTCACCCCGGGCCCAATTGCCCGGAATCCAAATATTTTTGAAGAAAGTTGTTACTCATAACCTCACGAACTCAAATATATAGTTTTCACTCAAGCACATAACCATTTTCATGGTTAAATTCCATTTTTATCAAAAATTTATGTTTTTCACCTAAACCCATAATTTCCATAATTTTAAATGTTAAAATCTACCCATAATCTTTGTATTAAACTCACATTGGGTAGCAATTACTTACCTTCAAAAGCTAAGTTGAAATCCCACTCTTTAAAGCTATAAAATCGCCCCAGGAGTGTAATAAATCAGCTTAAAATAGCGTAAGTCCCGATTTAAAACAAGACACTGCACAGCTGCCCCTTCTTCGCGAACGCGGAAAGGGTCTCGCGTTCGCTAAGGCTAACTGCCGAGGCCCAGAAAACTTGGCCATCGCAAATGCGACCAGGGCCTCGCGAACGCGGAGGCTTACCTGCCCTGCCCTACGTGAACGCGAGGGCACCTTCACGAATGCGAGGCACCTTCACGAATGCGAGGCACCTTTGCGAACATGAGGGCAACAGTGCCACCCCCACCTAGCTCGCCTTAATCTTCACGAACGCGGAACCCATCACGCGAACGCGAAGAACAAAATTCCCGCAGCCCAATTCCTTCATCGCGAACACGAGGGTCCTTCTGCGTTCGCGAAGAAGGAAACTAGAACTGGAAAATCTTTTTTTTTCAACTTAGCTCCAGGTGGTTTGAAACACACCCGAGCCACTTAGGACCCCGTCCAAATGCACCAACAAGTCCGTAAACATAATACGTACCTACTTGAACTCTCAAAACACCTAAAATAACAACGAAACTAAGAATCGCACCTCAAAACTCAATTTAATCAATTTATGAACTTCAAGTTTCCAAATCTCTCTGAATGCGCTGAATCATACTTAGACTACTCGAAATGACACCAAATTTTGCGTGTAAGTCTTAAATTACCATATGGAACTATTCCCCAGCTCAATCCCAAATGGACCTCGATAACACCAAATCCTACGTCAAACCAAATTTAAAGAACTCTAAAACCTCTAATGTGCCAACTTTCACTATTAAGCGCTGAAACACTCCCGGATCATCTAAAGCCCGATCCGAATATACGCCCAAGTCCAAAATTATCATACGAATCTATTGGAACCATCAAATCTCGATTCCGATGTCGTTTACTCAAAAGGCCAAACTAAGGAACTAAGTGTTCGGATTTCAACCCGAACCTTTTCAAATCCCAAACTAACCATCCCTGTAAGTCATAAAACAGTAAAAGCACATACGTGAAGTCTTATTTAGGGGAACAAGGATCTAGAAAGCAAAACGACCGGTCGGGTCGTTACAAATTTATAGGTCACACACGAGATAACTTTACCGTAGCTCCAAGTATGGGTGTACATAAGTCGGGTTGGTTCTTATTTTTCAATTATCAAACCAAACCAATGGTGTCGGCTCTTTAAATTTTAATTCGGACATCAATTTCTTAAAGCATTTTTAAAATAAAATTTAGTTAATTAAAAATTAAATACAAGATACTATATTATTACAACCTTTTATAATAAAAAAATATTAACTAACATATGAAATATTTTTAGTGAATTGTTTGATTTTAAAATAGTAATAAAGTGAAACACATAGAGTAGAATGAATTTCTACCTTACTTTGAGTCGTCAAGCTAGTAAATGCTACGTCCAAACAATCGTTAAAGTCAATCACTTGATTCCAATTGTCGGTGGCTCTGTATATTCTCGTTGACTCTAGAAAAGTTTTTGGTCTTTCCAATTGTTCCTAATCATAGTTGCTAAAATGCAGAAGACTTTGAAGATGCAAGTCTGACTTTAATTTGTTCGACCAACAATGGTTTTAAAGAGGTGTTATGTTTTTATTCCCTTGATGACTCACAATGCTATGTGCTTTTTGTTGACTATATTTGGCCTATAAACTAGGGGTGTACATAGGTTGAGTTGGTTCGGATTTTTCAATTACCAAATCAAATCAATAGTTTCGAGTTTTTAAATCTAGTAGTCTTAGGGTACGTGCTTTGCGTGTTTATCCATTTTAGTGAGTACACAACTTCTAAAAATACGCAAATCTTATTAGACACCGTGTTTGAGTTATTTAAAATTATATAATAAAAAATAAAGAAATTCATGATAATAATGAATATTGATTATATTTAGTAAATTCAATAATGAAGAAATCATATCCCTCGAAAGTTTTAGATGACTTGTTGTGATTTATGAGGACTTATTGTAATGACCCAACCGGTCGTTTTGACCTCCAGTGCATTGTTCAGTGGTTTGAGGCCTTGAGTAGCTTCACTTTAGGTATTATGACTTGTACATGTAGTCGGAATTGAATTTCGGGGAGTTCGGGATTGGTTTGGAAAGAAAATTCTAATTTCGAAAGTTTTAAGTAGGAAGAATTGGCTAAGGTGTAACTTTTGAGTAAACAACCTCGGAATCGGGATTTAAAGGTTCCCATAGGTTCGTATGATGATTTTTTACTTGGGTGTATGTTCGAGAGTATCGGATCACCCGGGAGCGTTTCGGCGCTTATTATGGAAGATTGGTATTTAAAAATTTTAAGAAATTTTTAAGTTTGACTTGAAGTGGACTTTAATGTTATTGATGTCTGTTTGGGATACTGAGCCTTGGAATAGCTTCGTCATGTCATTCATTATTTTTGTGAAAATTTGAGGTCAATCGGACTTGATTTGATACATTTCGGCACAAGATATAGAATTTGAAAAGTTGGAAATTTATACGTTTAATTCGAGGCGCGATTCATAATTTTAGAATTCTTTGATGTGATTTGAAGCCTCGACTAAGTTTGTATTGTATTTTAAGACTATTTAGTATGTTTGATCGGGGTCCTGAGGGCCTCGGGTTGATTCTGGATGGTTAACAGATTAAAAGTTAAAGTTGTGAGATTGTTGAAGGCTGGGCTCTGCTAGTGTAATCGCACTTGCAGAGCATTGATCGCAGGTGCGGGATGTGTTAGGTAGATGAGGAGAAATGGACTAGGGATGGTGGAGCACATAGCATCAGGAATTCCGCAGGTGCGGACTCGCACCTGTGCTTGGAGGTTCGCAGAAGCGGAAGCAGGGTGATGAGGCTGGTATGCAGAAGCGGGTTAGTTCGCACATATGCACTCCTGCAGAAGCGGGGACCTTATCGCAGAAGTGGTTGGGCGGCTTAGTGGCCTCCGCATATGCGAAGGGCGGACCGCAAATGCGGAGCCGCAGAAGCAGCTAAGGTTCCGCAAATGCGAGATGTCGCTGGGCAGTGAGGTTTCATAAAAACGGAGTTTGGCCCCTTTTTCTTCCATTTCCAGTTGGTTGGGGCGATTTTGGAGAGGTTCAAGGGGAGATTTTCATCAGGCATCACAAGGTAAGTGACTCCCACCTATTACAAGTTAAATACATGGTTTATATATAGATTTAGACATGGAAATTAGTAAAAATTTGGGATTTCGTTAGAAAACCTAAAGTTTGATATTTCTGAATTTTGACCACGAAATTGGACATAAAATTTGGGATAAGTTATATATTTGAGTTCGTGGTGTTGTGGGTAAAGTTTATCTTCGAAAAGTTTAGAAATCCGGGCATGTGGGCCCGATGGTTGATTTTATCAAATTTTTGAGCGAAGTTAGGAATTATTTAAAATGATTAATTTGGGGTATAAGAATATATTTTGATTGGTTTGCACCTTTATTTGAAGTTTTGGATCGACGGGCATCAGTTTGAGGTATTGGAGTAGTGTTGGAGCCGGATATGGAACTTCGGAGCTAGGTAAGTCTCCTGTCTAAGTCTGTGAGGGACAAACTATCCCTAGGTGATAAGTATTATTATGTGAAACTAGTTGTGGGTGCTACACATGCATGAGGTGACGAGAGTCCGTACGTAGCTAAAGCATGATTATGTCCGGTAGACTTAGGATCTTACCCTGTGATATTTGAATTACTTGAACTCGTTCTGTTGGCTTAATTAATTGAAGTTATAACTGAAATGGATTTGGAAGTAAATATATGTACACTAGGCTAAGCTTTAACACTTTAAAGTTTGGGCAAGTTATTTGAGAATTGGTAAAGATTATATTCATGTTATGCTCCTATGCTGTATTGTAAACACGTGTCTCGTAATTTTGTAATTTCCTTCCCTTTTCTTGTGGAGCGGGCTGAACACCTCGACAGTATATAGATGTATCTATGGTTCGTGCCACTCGACCCTCGGCAGTGTACACATTATTCTGAATCGAGCCGAACGACCTCGGCAAAATCGTGCGTTATATCGCTAGTAGTTCGAATGTTCACAAATTAATCTTTCTACTGATGCTAGACATATTATACGGTGTTCCTTATTTATTCAAAATTGGCACTTGATAATTTTTGAGTTGTTAAGGCAGGATACAAGATCGAGAAATTTATAACTTTAAAAGAAATGATTGGAAAATTATGAACCTTATAGATTTATCTTATTATTGTCGTACACTGTATTTCTGCTTAAATTTTATTAAATTGCTTTATTGGACCTTTAGTAAATATCTATGTCGACCCCTCGTCACTACTTCTCTAGGGTTAGTCTAGATACTTACTGGATACGCGTTGATTTACGTACTCATACTGCACTTCTACACCAAATGTGCAGGATCTGACAGGTTCATTTGGTGATTATAGGCGCACCTGTTGAGGAGACTTTATGTGAGTTGTATTCCAGGCTACGCATCGCATTCCACCGAGTCTCTATTATACTATTTACTTTATTTTATCTTATTATATTCGGGACAGATGTTGTAATATTATTATTGTATTCCTTAGAAAATGCTCATGCACTAGTGACAACGGGATTTGGGAGTTCTACTAGTTGTTCGTTATTGTAGTTTACGTGGTCATTATCGTTTTTCCCTATAATTCTATTTGTACTATTTAATTAAGGAAAAAAAATAAGATTTCAAATACTAAAATGAGAAATTGAATTGATTAAATCACGGTTGGCTTTCCTGGCAGCGATGTTAGGCACCATCACGACCTTTGGTGATTTTGGATCGTGACATCTTGGTATCAGAGCATTAGGTTCACTTAGGTCTCACGAGTCATGAGCAAGTCTAGTAGAGTCTTGTGGATCGGTACGGAGACGTCTGTACTTATCTTCGAGAGGCTACAGGGCTATTAAGAGCACTTCCCTTCTTGATTTCCTCATTGTGCGGTTTCATTCCATTGAGGCTTATGCCTTTATTTCCTTCCTACTCAATCTTATACTACATGATGCGTTAGTAGTCAATTGGACGTCGAGTAGTAGTATTAATACTGCAGACGTGGTGCAAGATGTTTTCCCTGCGTGATCGAGCAGGCCAATATTGTCGCCTTGCAGGAGGGTGTTCTATCGCTTCAGTTCAGTATCTGTACTTTCTATGGTTTTGAGGCTTTGCACAGATTGCTAGGTTGTTCATGAGTTGGTATCGCACCACGCGGGTGCAATGGTAGAGTGCTTATGTATGGATCGAGGTAGTGAATGGCTCGGAAGGAGGATTTCTCAGTACATGATTCAGAGGTTCAGCATTTAATTCTAGCAAAGGAAAGGCAATCGGACGATGTATGTTCATGTTTTGGTTGATGAAGTAACGAGACTTGGTATTTTCGAGCGTGGTGGAATTTTCGTTGTGATGCGGTGTCATTATCCTTGTTTGAACACATTACGGTTCACCGACGTTATGGTCTTCTTTGATTTTGCCTTCGGGGCGGGGTGTTGTGAAATGGTGCTTGAGAGGGGGGTTGTCAGGAATAGCAGTGGGCAGAGCGGTTCAGAATCGAATTGGTATTTCCAATGTTAATGGCTCGATAGAGAGATGATCTTCGAAAAGGCTTAGAGTTGGTAGCAAGTTATTAGCTCAGGTGCTATAGAGGTGGATTTTGATTTGATACAATATTGGGTAACGAAGAATGATGGAGGACATGGCGGGAAGTGTTTTGCGGTGGTTGAAGTACCAGCAGGTCAAGTATGAAGAGCAGAGATTGAGAGGTTTCTTAAAGGAGATGGTTTAACTGAAGTAAGAGTGGCAGATTAGCGTATGGATTTCGTGGTAAGATAGCCGCGTGCCTTGAGAAAGTGTAGAATAGTTTGGGGAATCGTAATGGAAGGTGATTTGGCCTACGAATTTTATTTGGAATGGTGGTCACCATACGAAGAAAGATTGAATATGGCAGAAAGGAGTTGCTTGAAATAAAGAGAGGTGTGAAGATTTGACTATCGTTTCAGATGCAATATGACTTGAGTTCGGAATGTATTGTTGAACTTTCAGTTGAAGTCAATAGGGAAGGAGCAGACTTATACAGCTGGTGGACGAGCATGGGCTCAGAAGGGTCCTGAATGTGTGGTAGTTGCACCCAGTGCAGTGTCGTTGGAAGATGTCGGCATGGATTTCATAGGTGGGTTATCTCCTGTGAGCAGGACAATGATTGTGTGATGATGATAAAGCTTCTATGAAAATATTTACTTGCTACCCAGTAAGAGGTTGAATATGTGATTGTGGGTGATGATTTAGAATGTTCATGGAAAGCTTAACAAAAGAATTTCGAGAATTTGGCGGGTTAACGGTGCGAGACCATGGTAATTGAGAAGGAGGAATCATTTTGGGCTATACATTATATGATGGTAGCTTAAAGCTAAGTGAGGGAGCCCCATCATCTACGATTGGATTGCGTGGTTGTCTGCTTGTGCGGTTTCTAGCTCTCAGTGCATTGTTGAACTAATTATGGCTAAGAAAAGAAAACATCATGAGTGATCCGAGAAAAAAACTTGATAAATGTGTGCTAAACATCGTCTTATCGATTCAGGTGCAGGTTTTGGGAAGACTCAGAGTCTATGCTTCTTGTGGATGTAATGTGCAACGAAAAGAATTCAGTCGGTTGCTTCTTTGAGAGAGTATTCTTGTACTAGTAGAACGTTGGAGTTTGGTTATATTCAGGACCAGGACAGGATGGGTGACTCTCAACAACGGTCCAGTGAGTTCACGAATTTAAGTGTAGTGCCTAAGGATTTCGAGTCCATTGTGTTAAGGATCGGGTTTTGCGATGGATTGTGAACGGGACTTAGAGTGTCCTATGTTATCATCGGGTATGTGTTGTAGTATTGGAGGAAAGGAATAAATAGCTTCAGGTTTGCGGGAGGTCTTGTAAAATGGGTATACCTGTTGGAGATGCCACAGTCCGCATGAGGAGGTTTGTGATGATTCATGGGTATTGAGATGATGTGGTCTCGCGATTCGGGTAGCTCGGGATAAGTGCAGATTGAGTTCGTGATGTTGTAGATAGAGTTATTATTATTTCTAGTAAGTGTTGATATCAACCCCTCGTCACTACTTCTCCGGGGTTAGGCTAGATACTTACTGGGTACGCATTAATTTACGTACTCATGCTGCACTTCTGCACTAAATGTGCAGGATCTGACAAGTTCATTGACGATCACCAGGGCGCGTAGGCGTACCTGTTGAGGAGACTTCATGTGAGCTGCATTCCATGTTACGTATCGCAGTCCACCGAGTCTCCATTGTACTATCTTTTTATCCTGTCTTATTACATTCGGGACAGATGTTGTATTGCACTCCTTAGAAAATTCTCATGCACTTGTGATATCGGTTTTTGGGGGTTTCTACTGGTTGTCTGTTATTGTTATTGTTATTGTGTAAACTCTATTTCATACGATTTCGTTAAGGAAAATTAAGATTTCAACCACTTGAATGAGAAAATAAATTGATGAATTACTATTGGCTTGCCTGACGATGGTGTTAGGCGCCATCACGACCTTTAGCAAATTTTGGATCATGACAGCTTGGTATCAGAGCATTAGGTTCGCTTAGGTCTCACGGGTCATGAGCAAGTCTAGTAAAGTCTTGCGGATCTGTACGGAGACGTTTGTACTTATCTTCGAGAGGCTACAAGGCTGTTAGGAGCACTTCCCTTCTTGATTTTCTCATCGTGCAGTTCAATTCCATCGAGGCTTGTGCCTTTATTTCCTTCCTACTCAATCTTGTACGACGTGAAGTGCTTGTTGTCAATTGGACGTCCAGGAGTTATATTGGTATTACAGACGTGGTGCAGGATGTTTTCCCTACGTGTTTGGGCAGTATATTATCATCGCCTTGCGGAAGGATGTTCTTTTGTCCGGCTCAATATTTGTATTTTCTATGGTTTCGATACTGTACACGGATTTCTACGATGTCTATGGGTTGTTATCGCACAATGTTGTGTAATGGTAAGGTGCTCATTTATGTGTTAAGGCAGTGAATGGCTCTAAAAGAGGATCTCTTAGTGCATGATTTAGAGATTCAATATTTCATTCCAGCAAAGGAAAGGCAATTGGACTATGAATGTTTAGGTTTGGGTTGATGGAGTAATGAAACTTGGTATTTCCGAGTGTGATGAAATTTTCATTATGATGTGATATCGTCGTCCATGTTTGAATGCGTTACGGTTCGCCGGTGTTACGGTCTTCTTGGATTTTTACCTTCGGGGAAGGATGTTGTGAAATGGTGCCTGAGGGGTGGTTGCCAGAGATAGTTGCGTGCAGCGGTTCAAAATTGAATTGGTATTTCTAATGTTGATGGCTCGAAAAAGATGATCTTCTAATAAGCTTAGAGTCGGTAGCATTTTATTGGTTCAAGTGCTACAGAGATGAATTTTGATTTAATGCAATATTGGGTAATGAAGAGTGGGGAAGGACACGTGGGAGGTGTCTTGCGGTGGTTGAATTACTAGCAGGTCAAAGTATGAAGAGCAGAGGTCGAGAAATTTCTTTAAGAAGGCGGTTTAACGGAAATGGGAGTGGTAGAGTAGCAATGGAATCTATGGTAGTATAGCCACGTGCCTTGGGAAAGTGTAGAACGGTTTGTGAATCGTGATGAAAGGTAATTTGGTCTACGTATTTTATTTGGAATAATAGTCATTGTATGGAGAATGATTGAATATGACAGAAAAGAGTTTGCTTGAAATGAAGAGGGGTGTGAAGAATTGGTTATCGTTCAGATGCAACATGACTTGAGTTCGGATGATATTGTTGAACTCTCAGTTGATGTCAATAGGGAATGAACATGCTTATATAGCTGGTGGACGAGCATGGGCTCAGGAGGGTTACTAAATGCGTGGTAGATGCACCCAGTGCAGCGTCGTTGGGAGATGTTGGCATGGAATACCACGGGTGGGCTATCCCATATGGGCAGGTTAGCGGTTTTGTGATTTGATGAAGTTTCTCTGAAGATTTCTACGTACTACGAAGTGGAAGGTCGAGTATATGATTATGGCTAATAATTCGGGATGTGCATGAAAAGTTTAATAAGAAACTACAATGAATTTGGCGGGTTAACAGTGTGGGATCACGGTAAATGAGAAAGGGAATAGTTGTGGGCTCTATATTATGTGATGGTAGCTTAAAGCTAAGTGGGGGAACCCCACCAACTACGATTGGATCGCGTGGTTGTCGGCTTGTGCAGCTTCTGGTTATCGGTGCATTGGTGGATTGTTTATGACTAAGAAAAGGAACCATCTGGGGTAACTCAAAAAAGAACTTGATGAATGTGTGCTATACTTCGCCTTATCGATTGAGGTGCATGTTTTGGGGAGACTTAGAGTCTATGATTCCTATGGATGTAATGTGCAAGGAAACGGAGTCAGCCGATTGCTTCTTTGAGAGAGTATTCATGGGTTGGCAGAGCGTTGGAGTTTGTTCATGTTCGGGATCAGGTCGGAGTGGGTGACTCTTAACAATGGTCCAGTGAGTTCAAGGATTTAAGTGCGGTGCCTACGGATTTCGTGTTCGTTGTGTCAAAGATCGATTTTTGTAGTGGATTGTTAACGGGACTTGGAGTGTTCTATGATTATCACCGGGTAAGCAGTGCAGTATTGGAGGAAATGAAGAAATAACTTCAGAATTTTGGGATGTCTTGTACAATGGGTATACCAGTTGGAGATGCCATTGTGCACATGATGAATGTATGAGGTGATTCATCGGTATTGAGATGATGTAGTCTCGCGATTCGGGTCACTCGAGATAAGTGCGGATTGAGTTTGTTATGCTGTAGATGGAGCTATTACTATATCTGAGGCAAGTCACAGATAGATGTAAATATGAGTCGGTTAGTAATGGTTGATTCAACATGATTATGGCGATGATTGGTTCATTCAGTGTGTGAAGTTATAGCATATGATTTGTGGTTGTACGTGTGGGCTTGGCAGCTACCATAATTTGGTTAATTTGGGGAATATTGGATTTGAATGGCCTTGTGGTGTAAATGGATTCCGGGAGAGTTATAACGGTTTAGATCACGGCTTGAGGTTGTATTTTTTTTTCCGGTTTGAGAATTCAGTTGCGTGCTGCAGTGGTTCTTCTGAAATAAGCTATGTGAAAGGTTTCCAGCCAATAAAGTGGTTACTCCACTAGTAGTTCAAGGGTTATGGTGAATGCGTGTATTATCGCGTAGCGGCATGATAGGTGCAGTGAGCGTCATGGGAATTGGAAGTTGAGGATCAGGGCTGCGGGTCGGTGTTGATAAGAATGTCACGAGCTCAGATGAGCAGGGAAGAATTCAGATGGTTAGAGTGAGCTGGCGTTATTTTAGTGTCGCCTGAGAATGGTGTTCAGTGGAAGAGGCATTGTGTATTGATTTGCGGATTGTGGTTGCCCTGCATAACTAATACGATTGGTGGTATGTATGTGTGAACTTTTCTACCTGTGCAGAAGGTCGTGGGAGCATACCCCATGGGGAGAATTGTATAGGTGCGACATGTTAGTCACTTGATTGTTAAAGAATGAATGTGAGTATGGAGATTTTTGGTAATATCGCAAATGCGAGAGTTTTATGCCTGAGAGGCGTTGTATTCCTTGGGGTGTGGACTGTGTGAGTTTGTGCCGAATTTGGAGGTCATTCTTGTGAGTCATGGAAAAAGGTTATTATGGATCCTTGAAATGTTATTAGCATAGTACAGTAGGATCAGAATCAGTTTGAGGTCCGTTGATGGGTCTAATTTGAGTTTGTACTCTGCGTCATGTCAGATGTGTTCGTTCGTCATAGCACAGCTTCGGAGGAGTCGTCGGGTAGTGGATGTTATTCCTGTCGTCAACTATTCCATGTAAATCTCCATTTTGCCATGTGGGTTTGTAAGGCGGCTTGTTTATTCGCACACGTGTTGACCCGTGTAGCTTGTGGTATAAGGTGAGCAAGATGGCTCTCGAGATGCAGGACATCATTGTACCTTAATTGTGCTTAGTTTTCGTAGCGTACGACGCTATCCGTCTTCCCAGGATTTGGTATTATGCACGTGGCGTGCTTGTGGTCGATATTCGGGTATTTCGTAAGTATAAGCGTTACTACTTGATACGTATATTTTCTTCTTGATTGTTATGTACGGATCGGGTGGCACACCACCACAAGTATATATTTTTTGGATCGGGTTGCACGCCGCAACAGTGTCATGTCGGATCGGGTTGCACATCACAACAGTGAGATGTTGAGCATAACTCCTTACACTTATTTTGTGTGTCTTGTTTTCACCCCTGAGGTGGGTTTACGGCATCTATTCGGCCGTTTTATTCAGTACGCATGATGGATAATCCTTTCCCTAGAGATCATTATTCCTTATGTATCACATTCGAGTTATAGCTTGTTGGCGCATTGTGAGCATCATATAAGATTTTTGGCAGTGTCTGAGATGGCTTATTTCCCGAGCAGCTTGTACTGGGTGAGACAAGATTATTGGACCTGAAATTTGTGCAATCAGATTTATATAAGGCACATTAAAGAGAAAATATCGTTATTCAGTTCAAAATGAGGTAATGGTACTTGTCAGGAGGGGAGACTCCATGAATTATTGATTTGGCGGTGGTTATGAGTTTCTACATGTCCCTTTCGTCGTGACAGTATTCCGAAAATTAAAACATGACTTATAGGTGTCCTGAGATGTATTGCGCGCATCAGATTCATGAAATTACAGCTGTTGTGGTCGGAGGATGTTATTATGGGCAACTGACTTATGTGGTGCATGGAGTGATTTCAGCATAGATGCAGGATCATGTTTTGGTACAATGTGTGGCGATTGGCACGATGTTCGTGTGGCAGGATCAGGTCTTGTAAAGAAATTTGGAAGTTGGAGTTTGGTTCTAAGGCTTATTGACTAAATAAAAGGGAGGACCTTCAGTCTGGCTCGAGCTGATGAGCCCAACTGGGCTGTGATGGCACGGGTAGGTGCACAAGGTGTTAAACAGTGATTTTGGACAACTCTGGAACAGTTCTTAGCACATTCGAGTACGAACGTATGTTTAAGTGGGGGGAAATATAACGACCCGACCGGTCGTTTTGAGCTCTAGCATGTCGTTCGGCGGTTTGAGGCCTTGAGTAGCTTCACTTCAGGTATTATGACTTGTACGTGTGGTTGGAATTGCATTTCAGGATGTTCGAGATTATTTTGGAAAGAAAATTCTAATTTCGAGAGCTTTAAGTTGGAAGAATTGGCCAAGATTGGACTTTTGAGTAAACGACTTCGGAATCATAATTTGAAGGTTCCAACAGGTTTGTATGGAGATTTTTGATTTTAGGAGCGTGGCCGGATGTTAATTTGGAGGTCCGTAGGTCGTTTCGGCGTCAATTGGCGAAAGTTAAAAATTGGATGATTTTTGGGAAATTTGACCGGTAGTGGACTTTTTTGATATCGGGGTGGATTCCGGATGGTTAATGGATTGAATTTGATCTTACGAAATTTGCTGGTAGCAGCACATCTGTTGTAACCACACCTGCGAAGTTTTGGCCGCAGGTGCGGAGCCGCAGAAGCGGCCAAAGGGTCGCAGAAGCGGTTTTAGGCGAGCAAGGCAGTGGTGCAGGTGCGAGACCATTTCCGCATCTGCGATGGCGCAGATGCGGAAATGGTCTCGCACCTACACCACTACCCTGCGGCGTCCTTAAGCGCAGAAGCGGTATGGCTGCGGAAGGCTAGGACCGCAGATGCGGTTGAGTTCCGCAGAAGCGAGACC
This sequence comes from Nicotiana otophora, assembly GCA_000715115.1. Lineage (NCBI taxonomy): Eukaryota > Viridiplantae > Streptophyta > Magnoliopsida > Solanales > Solanaceae > Nicotiana > Nicotiana otophora. The sequence continues at coordinate 117,642 of AWOL01S0018530.1, forward strand.
GCACCTACGGATGAAGCATCGCAGAAGTGAAGGAGCAGAAGCACTAGAGGGGCCGCAGATGCGGAGATTGAAGGGCCTGAAGGGAGCCGCAGAAGCGGCTAATGTTTCCGCATATGCAAAAAGTCGTCTCGACGGTGAAGTTTTTATAAAAAACAGAATTTGGCCCATTTTATTCCATTTTCACTTGGTAGGGGTGATTTTTGGAGAGCTTCAAGAGGAGATTTTCATCAAGCAACATAATGTAAGTGATTCCCACCTATTACAAGTTAAATACATGGTTTGTATGTGGATTAGGGCATAGAGATTAATAGAAATTGCGGGATTTTGGTAGAAAACCTAGAATTTATATTTTTGGATTTTAACCACGAAATTGGACATGAGAATTGGGATAAGTTATATATTTGAGTTCGTGGTGTTATGGGTAAAGTTTATCTTCGAACATTTTTGGAATCCGGACACGTGGGCCCGAGGGTTGATTTTATAGACTTTTCAAGCGGAGTTGGGAATTAATATAAATTGATCACTTATGGGCATTAGAATATATTTTGATTAGTTTGCACATTTGTTTGAATAGTTTCGGATCAACGAGCATCGTTTTGAGGTGTTAGAGAAGCTTTGGGGCCGGTTATGGAACTTCGGAGCAAGGTAAGTCTCATGTCTAACACTGTGAGGGGAAACTACCCCTAAGTGATATTTATTGTTATGTGAAACTAGTTGTGGATGCTACGTACGCACGAGGTGACGAGAGTTCGTACGTAGCTATAGCATTTTTATGTCCGGGTAGACTTAGGACCTTATCCTGTAATATTTGAATTATTTGAAGTTATGATGCTGACATTAATTAATCAAGTTATAAACGAAATTGATTTAGAAATAATTATATGTATATTAGGCCAAGCCTTAACACTTTGAGTTGTGGGCAGGTTATTTTAGAAAATGTAAAGATTATATCCATTTTGTATCCATGTACGGTGTTGTAAACACGTGTCTCGTAATTCGGTAACTTTTTTTCTTTTCTTGTGGAGCAGGCCGAATGCCTCGGCAGTATATAGAGTCATCTATGGTTCGTGCCGCTCGACCCTCGACAGTGTACATATTATTCCAGACCGGGCCGAACGTTCCCCGGTAGAATCGTGCATTGTATTGCTTGTAGCCCGAATGTTCACGAGTTAACCTCTCTACTTATGCCCGACATTTTATGTGGTACACCGGATTTATTTGATGATGACACTTGACAACTTTTGGAGATATTAAGATAGAATACAAGATTGAGAAATTCATACTTTAAAGAAAATAATTGGAAACTTTTGAGATTTACAAATTTACTTCACTATTGTTGTGCACTTCATACCTGTTATGGATTATTATACTAATTACTTGGAACTCTAGTGAGTGTCAATGTCGACACCTCGTCACTACTTCTCCGGGGTTGGGCTAGATACTTACTGGGTATGTATTGATTTGCGTACTCATGCTGCACTTCTGCACTAAATGTGCAGGATCTGACAGGTTCATTGACGATCACCTTGGCGCGTAGGTGCACCTGTTGAGGAGACTGCATGTGAGCTGCATTCCAGAATACGCATCGCAGTCCAGCGAGTCTCCATTGTACTATTTATTTTATCATGTCTTAGTACATTCGGGACAGATTATATACTATTATTGCACTCCTTAGAAAATGCTCATGCACTTATGACACCGAGTTTTAGGGGTTCCTACGGGTTGTTCGTTATTGTAATTGTGTAAACTCTATTTCATACGATTTAATTAAGAAAAATTAAGATTTCAACCACTTGAATGAGTAAATAAATTGATGAATCACTGTTGGCTCGCCTGGTGGCGGTGTTAGGCGCCATCACGACCTTTAGCTGATTTTGGATCGTGACACACATAATGAGAAGCTCTTATAGCCTTAAAAATATCATGTCTCCACAAAGATTTTAGGATCACAAGTTTCAAAACTCTTCTTTTTCAGTGTTAAACTCCGTGCCAAGTCAAAATACTTCATCTAAATTAAAACCGAGTAAAGTAATACTATATAGAGTAAAATACGTTTAGTAATATCAAATTATAAAAAATATATTATATTATTATCTCAACATAATGACTTCTCACATCAACATCAACTTCTACCAACCTAAAATTACACAATGACAAATTAATATATACATACATGATGATTTATTGACAACCAATATTTTCTAACTTTTGGGAGTTACCAACATATAAAATAACTGCTTAACAATTTTAATGTCACTTCAATTTTAACCACACAATTAAATTCACTTTACTTTTAACAATTTAAATGATACTTGGGACATAGTGGGTTGTTCAGATTATATTTTTACGTAAGAGTATTGATACAACTGATCAGCTTTATAGATTTTCAATTTTAATTAGCAATTCTATTTGTAATAATTAATATTTTATAATTAAATAAATATTAATTTACTTTAAATATTTTTCTTCTACCATGCACATGTCCTAAAAGAATAGGAGTTATTATAGACAATTCTTATTTAAAAGAATCTTACCTTATGATTTTTGTAATTCACTTTATTTTCTATAAATAGCAATCCCAAATAGTGCAATTATATTCCTCTATATGTTTACTCTGTTTAAATCTATTTCATTCTAATTGACACATATATACCGACCCCAACAGTTGCTCAATCAATTGGCTCATACAATTTGAGAGAACATAAATATTAACAACGGGCTAAAAAGTCATAGCCCATACTTGAGCCATTAGAGAAGAATACATCCTCCCCTTCTTATCTATTTTAGCATAGCAACTGCTAGCATTAATAGGAAAATAAAAAAATAAAAAAAGTGTAGGTATTGCTTCCAAACAATTGAGATATAAAATATTGGATAATTAATTTTATCGTAAGGCAACACAATTGACATTAATTCAGCTGATGTCTGAGTCGCTTCATACTTTAAAACATTATTCCCATAAAAAAGAATGCCATCAGTTCCTCTGTTCTTGTGTAAATTTATGACTGATTGACTCCCTTCCAACATTATTGGAGATGCTAATTAAGCAAAAGATATTGCCACGACCCAATTTCCTATAGGCCGTGATGGCGCCCAACGTCGCCGCTAGGCAAGCCAACGGTGAACTAACTGTATATCTATTCTTTTAACATTTTTAAAATAGTTAATTTTTAATTATTACATAAGTAAGAGATGAGAAAATTTAATAAAATAAAATGTAATAAATTGTAAGATCAAGTGTAGTGAAATAAATACTCAAAAATCATTAAGTATCTACTAGCAAAATTTCAATACCTGGTGTTACAAGTGTATGAGCTACTAGTAGAATACACAAAACACTAAACTGTTGTCTGAAGTAAAGTAGATAGAAAGTAAATACAAAAGAAAAACTTTGGATGCGGTAGAACGGGCTTGGAAGGAAGCTCACCGTTAAGTCTCGATGTATCAGGAATGCGCATCGGGATGCTGTCCAGATACACCTGCCTCAAATCCTGTACGGTTAGTGCAGAAGTGTAGCGTGAGTACATAAACAACATGTACCCAGTAAGTATCTGGTCTAACCTCAAAGAAGTAGTGATGAGGGGTCTACTTCGACACTTACTACGGGCTAACAATAAAATACCGAAATTCTAAATAAGCATGAGTTATGTAAACAACCATAAATCTCCATAACAAGCGATAAATATATATGTATATATTGTGTGTGTAACGACCCGGCCGGTCGTTTTGAGATCTAGCATGTCGTTCAGCGGTTTGAGTTCTTGAGTAGATTCACTTTAGGTATTATGACTTGTACGTGTGATCAGAATTGAATATCGGGAAGTTCAGAGTTGATTTGGAAGGAAAATTCTAATTTCAAAAGCTTTAAGTTGGAAAAATTGACTAAGGAATGACTTTCGAGTAAACGGCCTTGAAATCGGGGTTTGAAGGTTATAATAGGTTCGTATGCTAATTTCAGACTTGGGCGTATGTTCGGGTTGACTATCGAATCACCCGGGAGCATTTCAGCGCTTATTGTGGAAGGTTGGTATCTTAAAAGTTTAAGAAATTCTTAAGTTTGACTTGAAGTGGATTTTAATGTTATTGATGTGTGTTTGGGATTTCGAGCCTTGGAATAGCTTCGCCATGTCATTTATGACTTGTGTGCAAAATTTGTGGTCAATCACACTTGATTTGATACGTTTCGGCACAAGATATGGAATTTGGAAATTTGAAAATTATAAGTTTGATTCGAGGCACGATTCATGATTTTGATGTTGTTTGAAGTAATTTAAGGCATCGACTAAGTTCGTATTGTATTTTGGGACATGTTGGTATATTTAGTCAAGGTCCCGAGGGCCTCGGGTATATTCCGGATGGTTAAAGGATTTAATTTGACCTTATAAAATTTGTTGGTGGCAGCACATCTGGTGTAACCGCACCTGCAAAGTTTTCACCGTAAGTGCGGAGCCGCAAAAGCGGCTAAGGGGGTCGCAGAAGCGATCCTGGGCCAGCTAAGCTAAGGGCTACAGATGTGGAGTTGGGGCGTAGATGCGCATCCGTAGAAGCGGATAAGGCATCACAAAAGCGAGGCTAGGCCTTTAGCACTGGATCGTAGGAGCGGTCAAGGCTCCGCAGAAGCGAGACCGCAGAGGCGGTCAGGGCGCCGCAGAAGCAGTCAGGGTGTCGTAGAAGCGTGACCGCAGGAGAGGGTTTTTGTACTCATAAGCGGACATGGCTGGGCTTAAGGGAAATCCGCACCTGCGATGGGAATGTCCGTAGGTGCGGAGCCGCAGAAGTAGCTAAAAGGCCGTAGAAGCGGAAGGTCGTCTGGGCAGAGGTGTTTTTATAAAAACAGAATTTGGCCCATTTTCTTCCATTTTTTACTTGGTTGGGGCGATTTTGGAGAGCTTCAAGTGGAGATTTTCATCAAGCAACATAAGGATTATATACGTGGTTTATATATGGATTTAAACATGGAAATTAATAAAAATTTGGGATCTCGGTAGAAAACTTAAAGTTTGGTATTTTTGGATTTTAACCAAGAAATTGGACAAAGAAATTGGGATAAGTTATATATTTGAGTTCGTGGTATTATGGGTAAAGTTTATCTTCGAAAACTTTCGAAATCCGGGCATGTGAGCCTGAGGGTTGATTTTATCGACTTTTCGAGCAGAGTTAAAAATTGTTTAAAATGATTTGTTAGGAGTATTAGAATATATTTTGATTGGTTTGCACATCTGTTTGAATAGTTTTGGATCGACGGGCATCAGTTTGAGGTATTAGAGTAGCATTGGAGCCGGTTATGGAACTTCGGAGCGAGGTAAGTCTCATGTCTAACTCTGTGAGGGGGAAACTATCCCTAGGTGATAATTATTGTTATGTGCAACTAGTTGTGGGTGCTACGTACACACGACGTGACGAGAGTCCGTATCTAGCTAAAGCATGTTTATGTCCGGGTAGATTTAGGACCATATCACGTACTAATTGAATTATTTGAATCCATTCTGCTGGCTTAATTAATCGAAGTTATAATCGAAATGAATCTAGAAATAATTATATGTAAACCAGGCTAAGCCTTAACATATTGAGTTGTGGGCGAGTAAATTGAGAAATTGTAAGATTAAATTCACTTTTGTGCTCATGTGCTGTATTGTAAACACGTGTCTCGAAATTTGGCAACTTCCTTCCCTTTTTCTTGTGGAGTGGTCCAAACATCTCGGCAGTATATAGATGCACATATGGATCGCGTTGCTCGTCCCTTAGCAGTGTGCACATTATTCTGGATCGGGACGAACGACCTCGGCAAAATCGTGCGTTACGTCGCCAGTAGTCCGAATGTTCACGAGTTAATCTTTCTACTGATGCTCGACATATTATACGGTGTTCCTTATTTATTTAAAATTGGCACTTGATAATTTCTGATCTGTTAAGGCAGGATACAAAATTAAGAAATTTATACTTTAAAAAAAATAATTGAAAGATTATGAACCTTACAGATTTATCTTATTATTGTCGTACGCTGCATATCTACTTAAGTTATATTGTGTGTAAAATTTGAGGTCAATCGGACTTGATTTGATACGTTTCGGCACAAGATATAGAATTTGGAAATTTATAAGTTTGATTCGAGGCGCGATTCATGATTTTGATGTTGTTTGACATAATTTAAGGCTTCGACTAAGTTTGTATTGTATTTTAGGACATGTTTGTATATTTGGTTAAGGTACCGAGAGCCTCAGGTGGATTCCGGATGATTAACGGATTGAATTTGGCCATATGAAATTTGCTAGTGGTAGCACATCTGGTGTAACCACACCTGCGAGATTTTGGCCGCAGGTGCGGAGCCGCTTCTGCGGCCAAGGGGGTCGCAGAAGCAGTCCTGGGTCGGGTGGGCAAAGGGCCATAGATGCAGAGTTGGGGGCGCAGATGCGCATCCACAGAAGCGGAGAAGGCATCGCAGAAGCGGGGCTAGGCCTTTGGCGCTGGACCGCATGAGCGGTCAAGGCTCCGCAGAAGGGAGACCGTAGGAGCGGTCAGGGCGCCGCAAAAGTGTGACTGTAGGAGCGGGGTTTTGTCCGCAGAAGCGGACTTGACTGGGCTTAATGGAAAGTCGCATCGGCGATGGAAATGTCCGCATGTGCGGAGCCGCAGATGCAACTAAAAGGCCGCAGAAGTGGAAGGTCGTCTAGGTAGAGGTGTTTTTATAAAAACGGGATTTGGCCCATTTTCTTCCATTTTTCAACTGGTTGGGGCGATGTTAGAGAGCTTGAAGGGGAGATTTTAATCAAGCAATATAAGGTAAGTGATTCCCACCTATTACAAATTATATACGTGGTTTATATGTAGATTAGAGCATGAAAATTAGTAGAAATTGTGAGATTTTGATAGAAAACCTAGAATTAGTATTTTTTTTATTTTAACCATGGAAATTTGGATAAGTTATATATTTGACTTCGTAGTGTTATGGGTAAAGTTTATTTTCGAAAATTTTTAGAATTCGGGCACGTGGGCCCGAGAGATAATTTTATAGATTTTCCGAGCGGAGTTGAGAATTAATATAAATTGATCAATTATGGGTATTAAAGTATATTTTGATTGGTTTGCACATTTGTTTGAATAGTTTTGGATCGACGGGCATCAGATCGTGATTTTAGAGAGGATTTGGAGCTGATTATGGAACTTCGGAGTGAAGTAAGTCTCATGTCTAACTTTGTGAGGGGGAAACTACCTCCTAGGTGATAATTATTATGTGCAACTAGTTGCGGGTGCTACGTACGCATAAGGTAATGAGAGTCCGTACGTAGCTAAAACATATTTATGTTCGGGTAGATTTAGGAACATATCACGTACTAATTGAATTATTTGAATCCATTCTGCTGGCTTAATTAATCAAAGTTATAATCAAAATTAATCTAGAAATAATTATATGTACGACAGGCTAAGCCTTAACACTTTGAGTTGTGGGCGAGTAAATTAAGAAATGGTAAGATTAAATTCATTTTTGTGCTCATGTGCTGTATTGTAAACACGTGTCTCGAAATTAAGTAAATTCCTTCCCTTTTTCTTGTGGAGCGGGACATACGCCTCGGCAGTATATAGATGCATCTATGGATCGCGTCACTTGTCCCTCAGTAGCGTACACGTTATTCTGAATCGGGCCGAACGACCTCGGCAGAATCGTGCATTATGTCGCTAGTAGTCCGAATGTCCATGAGTTAATCTTTCTACTAATGCCCGACATATTATACGGTGTTCCTTATTTATTTGACATTGGCACTTGATAATCTCTTAGTTGTTAAAGCAGGATACAAGATCGAAAAATTTATACTTTAAAAGAAATAATTGGAAGATTATGAACCTTTACTTATTTATCTTATTATTGTCGTACGTTGTATATCTGCTTAAGTTTTATTATATTATTTTATTGGACCTTTAGTAAGTGTCGGTGTCGATCCCTCATCACTACTTCTCCGGAGTTAGGCTAGATACTTACTGGGTACGCATTGATTTACGTACTCATGCTACATTTTTGCAAGAAATGTGCGAGAACTGACATGTTCAATTGGTGATCATCCTGGTGCGTAGGCGCACCTGTTGAGGAGACTTTATGTGAGCTGTATTACAGGCTACATATCGCAGTCCACCGAGTCTCCATTGTACTATTTATTTTATTCTGTTTTATTATATTCGGGACAGATATTGTAATATTATTATTGTATTCCTTAGAAAATACTTATGCACTTGTGACACCAAGTTTTGGGAATTCCTACTGGCTGTTCGTTATTGTAGTTCACGTAGTCATTATCGTTTTTACATGTAATTCTATTTCTACTATTTAATTAAGGAAAATTATGATTTCAAAATACTAAAATGAGAAATTGAGTTGATTAAATCACGGTTGGCTTGCCTGACGTCGATGTTAGGCGCCATCACGACCTTTCGTAATTTTGGGTCGTAACAGTGTGCACTGCCGAGGGTCAAACAGCACGAACCATAGATGCATCTATTAACCTACCGAGGCGAACGACCTGCTCTCATGAGAGTCGAGGAAATTTACCTCGTTCGCGAAAACACTTGCGACGCGAGTGAACATAGTTTTCTCAAAGTTATTATAAAATTCTTCCATTCTTCCCCACACATATGAAATTTAAACGGGAGACTTAAAATCCTTAATCTCAGCTCTAGTTAAGATAATTAATATTCATAACCAACATAATAGAGCAAACAAAGCATGTTGTAAGCCTAAGACTACCCGGACATCATATAGAATATAGCTACGCACTGACTCTCGTCACCTAGTGCATATGTAGCTCCCTACACATATAATTCACAAAAAAAAAATACACCTAAAGGGATGAGTTCCCTCTTATAAGGTTAGGCAAGAGACTTATCTCGTCTCAAAGCTCGTTTTCCGGTCTCAAATTCGCTCTAAAGCCTCAACTCAGCATCGAGAAATACGAAACTAGTCAAATATTATATAAATAAATCAATATATGTTCCAAAGTTCATAATTTAATTATTAGAGTAATTACCCAACCCGAATTGGAAGATTCTTAAAATTCACGCTCGGGGCCACGTGCTCGGATTCCGAAAATTTTCAAAAAAAGTTATTACACATAACCTCACGAACTCAAATATATAATTTTCACTCAATCTCATAACTATTTTCGTGGGTAAATTTCATTCTTATCAACACCTAGTGTCTATGCTCCGGAAAAATCATGCCGACAAGTTTAGGAAGTTTCCGTCATGTTAAATGCTCGGATACAATGTTTTTCCCCTTTTGTTTTTTATTTGACCTATAGAAAGAACAACTTGTCCCCTCAAAAGTAATCATTTAGATATAGGCAATACAAATTCCAAAGGGTCCAACGGTGAAAAACACAATAGCCATAGTGTGGTCGATGAGCACTATATGTCCGCGTCCCAAACACTCATGTTTTTTGTTTTAGTACTTTTTCTTCTTTGAAACAAAATATATTCTGGTGTATTAAAAGATTGGGGGAAAAAACTACAATAAAAGCAATTGTTACAGCCAAGGCCCAAGGGAGAGTAGTACTACTTTTTGTTTCAAAAAGAATAAAGGTTCAGAATATATGAAGAATAAATTTTTAAAATTTTCAATTTCAATTCCGACATCAATTTCTTAAAGCTTTTTTTAAAATAAAATTTAGTTAATTAAAAACTAAATACAAAATACTATATTATTACAACCTTTTATAATAAATAATAATATTAACTAACATATGAAATTGTTTTAGTGAATTATTTGATTTTTCAAATAGTAATAAAGTATTGAGTAAGAAGGAGAATATTTTCCAACGTGTGAAATTAGAAACTCCGATCTCTCTCTCCGGCGAAACCGATTTGTAGGTTCGTTCTTTGGGATTGCAGGCAGCTTAGCGAGAGTGGGGAGACGGTGATTATCATAGCGAATCCAGATCCCT
>AWOL01S0018535.1:7882-27056 GCA_000715115.1 Nicotiana otophora
GCAGGTACATCTTCAAGTCCCGCAACCATCGAGCATAGCAACAACAATAACCAACATCTGCACGCAATGTACAGAAGTGTAGTATCAGTACAACCGACCACATGTACTGAGTAAGTAACAAACCTAGCCGTAGGTTGAAAGAAGTGACGAGCTTCTACCAAGGTCGGGTCCACAACCAATAGTACACAACAATCCATAACAACATAAAGCAAATAATACCAGAAGTAACTCAGGGATAAAATACTCAGCCAGATAATGATTTCAAAAATAGTAGTTCTTTCTTTCAAATACATCAGTAAAAACCAAAATTGCTTGTCGAAGTTGCCAATAATATGAATAGCTTGAAAACAATAAATTTCTCCAAAAATCTTCTCCATAATAAATAATATATTTTATTTTCCTTTCGGATAACCCGTGTAAAACAAATGCATCACTATGCTCATCTGTCGAAAATGTGTGAGAAATCATGAATGATGTGATGTTGTACAGCATGAGGAAAAATACATCTCTATGCCTGTATGTCATGTGTGCATGCCAATGCGATGCAACTCAATGATAAAATCATAAACAGCCCCTCGGGCAGAACATCACTCATGCCTACCTGTCACTCAACACTCGGCACTCGCACTCACTAGGTACCTGCGCTCACTGGGGGTGTGTACAGACTCCGGAGGGGCTCCTTCAGCCCAAGCGCTATAATCTGGATGGACAACTCACGTGAGATAATAATAAAGTATGTTGCAGGTGGGCAGCCCCGATCCACAATCATCCTCACCAATCAGGCCCTCGGCCACACTCAGTCATAAGTATGCTGCAAGCGGGCAGCCTCGATCCACACTCATCCTCACAAATCATGCCCTCGGGCATTTCAGTAAAATAGAGCATTCGGCCCAAAACATTTATATGCATCAAAATAGAGTCTNAAGCCCCGATCCAAACTCATCCTCACAAATTAGGCCCTCGGCCTTACTCAGTCATAAGTATGCTGGAGGCGGCCAGCCCCGATCCACAGTCATCCTCACAAATCAGGCCCTCGGCCTCAATCAGTCATAAAGTATACTGTAGGCGGGCAGCCCCGATCCACACCCATCCTCACAAATCAAGCTACTCAGGCATTTCAGTAAAACAGGGCATTCGGCCCAAAACATTTATATGCATCAAAATAGAGTTATAAAACTGAGTTATGTTATGCAATGAAATGAATATGACTGAGTATGACTTTTCAATTTAACATAATAATTCAAAGCAATATGACCTTTGTGGGTCCCAATAATACTGGAACATATCCTCAACATGATTTGTAATATACTTTTTAGCTCAATTTCTTTAACACATAAAACCGTATGGAAACTACCAAGGTTATTTAACTATAAAATTCCACATAAACAATTATGTCACAATTTCTATAGTGCACGCCCACACGCCCGTCACCTCCCAATAATTCACAAAATACATATATTCAGGGTTCATACCCTCAACTCCAAGATTAGAAGAGTTACTTACCTCAATCCAAGCAAATTCTTTATTCCAATAAACCTTTTCCTCGTGATTCGGCCTCTGAACGCCTCGAATCTTAGTCAAAATAATTCGATACAATCAACACGAGTTATATGAATCAATTCCATATGAAAATGCTAATTTTCCATAAACCCCTGAAATTTAGATCAAAATATCGCCTATGAGGCCCACGTATCGGAAACCCGACAGTTACAAAATCCGAGCACCCGTTCCGATATGAGTCCAACCATACAAAAATTATCAAATTCCGACATCGGATTGACCTTCAAATCTTCATTTTACATTTTTGAAAAGTTTTATAAAAATCTGATTTTTCTTCCATAAATTCACGGATTCATGATATAAATAAATATGGAATCATGAAATATAATTAATATAGGATAAGAAACACTTACCCCAATGTTTTCCCGTGAAAATCGCCAAAGAATCGCCTAAACCGAGCTCCATAAACTCACAAATGAGTAAAATTGGCAAGAACCCTGTTTTATAGACCCTCAGCTGTTTCAGGCGTCACAGGTAGTGTGGGGCGCTGCCTGTGGCGCAGTTTCCAGCATCCCAAAATTCCCAGTGCCAGGGCTAGTGCCCTACGCTACTCTAGGCGCTCGCGGCGACGGAAAATCATTCCCGACACAGAAATAGGCATAACTCTCTCATACAATGTCCGAATTCAACGATTCTTTTTGCTATGGCTCCGTAATTGCAATACGGATCTATTACTTATCAAAACTAAATTTGGAGCTCATTTGCTTAATGTGATACCACATATTCTTGAAGAATCGACATCGAACATTCTAGGTTCAATGCTGAAACATAGCAAATCAATCCGGAATGAACTTACATTTTGCGTATAAGTCATAAAGGACATAACGAATAGACATGCTTACAAATCCGACAGTTTAAGTCAAATCAATTTTATACAGTTAAATTTCACGTAATCCGGATATAAAATCTTTCAGAGATTTCACAACAATGACAGATAGCAATCAAGTGCAATAAAAAATGCAAAGCAAATACAGCGTCTCAGGCAAAAGTCATTCAACTCATCACTCGACTCTCAGTCCTCAGTACTCACACTCAATGGGTACCCGCGCTCACTGGGGGTGTACAGACTCCGGAAGGGCTCCTACAGTTGAAGCACCATAATTTGCACGGACAACTCACGTGCTGCACGGACAACTCACATGCTATAATATCCTGCACGAATAACTCACATGCCATAATATCCTTACCTCACCGACAGGCCCTCGGCCTTACTCAGTCCTCAACCTCTCTAGTCTCTCGGGCTCTCAGAAATCACAAAGATCAGCCCAAACAAAGATAACATAATGCATCAACAAATATCAAGAAATACTGAGGTATGATACGCAAGTAAAATCATGATTGAGCACAAGATAGAAATAAGCAAATAATTCAATAAGTATGTGCCCTCTATGGGTCCCAACAGTACTATCACATAGCCTGAGTATGATTTCTAACATGATTTATAGTCAAATTTCTTCAATACATAGAGAGCATATAACTAACAACAAATTATTCAACTTTACAGTTTCACGGGACGGACCAAGTCACAATCCTCTTGGTGCACGTCCACACGCCCGTCACCTAGAATGTGCGTCACCTCCAAAATAATCACATGACACAAAATCCGGGGTTTCATACCCTCAGGACCAGATTTATAATTGTTACTTATCTCAAAGCGTGAAATTCTTTACTTTGTTATGCCTTTGCCTCGCACATCGGTCTCCGAATGCCTCAAATCTAGTCACAAATAATTCGTTTCATTCAATAAAATTTATTGGAATTAATTCCATAAGAAAATGCTAATTTTCCATAAAAGTCCAAAGTTTAGCTCAAAAATCGCCTGTGGGGTCCACGTCTTGGAACTCGATAAAATTACAAAATTCGGAAGCCCATTCAACCACGGGTTTAACCATACCAATTTTATCAAAATTCGACCCCAACTCGACCCTCAAATCTTCAATTTAAACTAAGTTGGTTTTCAAACTTTTCCAGCTTAATTCACCAATTAAATGATAAAAACAACTATGGATTCGGGTAATTTAACCAATATTGAGTTAAGAACACTTACCCTGTTATTTTCCTTGAAAAACTCCCGAAAATCGCCTCTTCCCGAGCTCAAATCCGTCAAAAACTGATTTCAGAACTTAAACTCTCTGCCCAGACATTTGCTCTACGCGATCGCTAACATTCCTACGCGATCGCGAAGAACAATTTTCCATCGCCCAGATTTTACTCTACGCGATCGCGCACTTTCCCATGTGATCGCGAAGCACAACATCACAGACCTATGCAATCGCGGACTCGTCCACACGATCGCGAAGCACAAAACACGTGACTTCTATTTTCGCTCCACTTACTCTACGCGAACGCGACCTTCTTCACATGTTCGCGAATCATAAAATCCCAGAGCTACGCGATCGCGTCCCGCTACACGCAATCGCAAAGCACAAAATGTCACTGCCTCTCATTAGCCCTACGTGATCGCATATACCCCACGCGTTCGCGTAGAACAAAAACCCCCACTGACCAACTAAGCCTACGCGATCGCAGATGCATTCACGCGATCGCGTAGAAGGAAAACATCATCAGATATCAGAAAATTCCAGCAGCTGTTCAAGTCCACATTTTTGATCCGTTAACCATCCAAAACTCACCCGAGCCCCTCGGGACCTCAACCAAATATACCAACAAGTTCTAACATATCATACGGACTTAGTCGAGCCCTCAAATCACCTCAAATAACTCTAAAACTATGAATTACACCTCAATTCAAGCCTAATGAACTTTGAAATTTCTAAGTTCTACAAACGATTCCGGAACCCGTCAAATCACGTCCGATTTACCTCAAATTTTGCGCACAAGTCATAAATGACATAATGGAGGTACTCAAATTTTCAGAATCGGATTTCGACCCCGATATCAAAAAGTTTACCCCCGGTCAAACTTCCTAAAAATTCAGCAATCGGCATTTCAAGCCTAATTCCACTACGGACCTCCAAATAATATTCCGGACAAGCTCCTAAGCCCAAAATCACCATACGGAGCTATTGGAATCATCAAAATTCAAATCCGAGGTGGTTTACACATAGGTCCATATCCGGTTCACTTTTCTAACTCAAATTTTTAATTATGAGACTAAGTGTCTCATTTCACTCCGAATTCCTTCCGGACCCGAACCCACTAACCCGGTAAGTCATAAAATAACTATAAAGCATAAATTGAATAGTAAATTTTGGAACAGGGTTATAATACTTAAAACGACCGGCCAGGTTGTTACATTCTCCCTCTCTTAAATAAACGTTCTTCCTCAAACGGGTTTAGAACAATACCTGGAGTCTCAAATAAGTGTGGATATTTGCTCTGCATCTCCTGCTCAATCTCCCAAGTAGCTTCTCCGGTTGGCTGGCCTCTCCACTGCACCTTCACTGATGCTATGCTCTTTGACCTCAGCTTTCTAACCTGCCGGTCTAAAATAGCCGCCGGTTCCATGTCATAAATCAAATACCGTCTAGCTGTACTGTACTGAAATCCAGATTATGAGATGGATCCCCGACATACTTTCGGAGCATGGATACATGAAATACTGGATGAACACCTAATAGACTAGGTGGCAAAGCAAGTTCATAAGCCACCTCTCCAATTTTCTTAAGTATCTCAAAAAGCCCAATATACCGAGGGCTCAACTTGCCCTACCTCAACACACCCTTCATGGGTGAAATATTGAGAAGAACCTTCTCCCCCACCATGTGAACAACATCACAAACCTTCCTGTCGGCATAACTCTTTTTTCTAGACTGTGCCGTGCGAAGCCATTCCTGAATCACTTTGACCTTCTCTAAAGCATCCTGAACCAAGTCAGTACCCAATAGCCTAACCTTACACGGCTCAAACCAACCCACCGTAGATCGGTACCATCTCCCATACAAAGCTTCATACGGAGCTGTCCGAATGCTTGATTGGTAGTTATTATTGTAAGCAAACTCCGCGAGTGGCAGAAATTGATCCCAAGAACCCCCAAATCAATGACACAAGCGCGTAGCATATCCTCCATTATCCGAATAGTATGCTCGGACTGTCCGTTCATCTGAGAGAGAAATATTGTACTCAACTAAACCTGTGTGCCCAATTCTCGCTGCACTGCCCTTCAAAACTGTGAGGTAAACTGCGTACCCTGATTTGAAATAATGGACACCGGCACACCGTGTAGGCGAACAATCTCGCAAATATAAGTCCCAGCAAACCGCTTTGAAGAATAATTAGTACCGACTGGAATAAAATGCGCAGATTTGGTCAATCGATCTACTATCACCCAAACAACATCAAACTTTCTCAAAGTCCGTGGGAGTCCAACTACGAAGTCCATGGTAATACGCTCCCACTTCCACTCCGGAATTTCAAGTCTCTGTAGCAATTCGCCCGGTCTCTGATACTCATACTTTACCTGTTGACAATGTAAACACCGAGATACAAACCCAAGTATATCTTTATACATCTGCCTCCACCAATAGTGTTGTCTCAAATCCTGATACATCTTCGCGGCGCCTGGATGAATAAAGTACCGCGAACTGTGAGCTTCCTGGAGCATTAGCTCATGTAAACCATCTACATTAGGCACGCATAGCCTGCCCTGCATCCGTAATACACCGTCATCTCTAATAGTGACTTCCTTGGCATCACCGTGCTGAACCGTGTCCTTAAGGACAAGCAGATGTGGATCATCATACTGGCGCTCTATGATGTGATCATATAAAGAAGACCGAGAAACCACACATGGCAAAACTCGATTCGGCTCGGAAACATCCAATGTAACAAACTTATTAGCTAAGGCCTGAACATCCAAGGCTAAAGGCCTCTCTGCTACCCGTAAGTATGCTAAGTTTCCCAAACTCTCCGCCTTATGACTCAAGGCATCGGCCACCACATTGGCATTTTCGGGATGATTGAGAATGGTGATATCATAATCCTTAAGAAACTCCAACCACCTTCGCTGCCGCAAGTTAAGATCCTTCTGTTTAAAAAAGTGTTGTAGACTCTGATGATCGGTATATACCTCACACTGGACATCGTACAAGATAGTGGATTGGATAATTCTTCTCATGTACCTTTAACTGTCAGGACGCATAGGCAATCACCCAACCGTCTTGCATCAGCACTATGCTTAGACCAATACATAACGCGTCACAATACAGAGTATAAGACTCTAAACCTGTACGCAACACCAATACTGGAGTTGTAGTCAATGCTGTCTTGAGCTTCTGAAAGCTCTCTTCACATTCATCCGACTACCTGAATGGAGCACCTTTCTGGGTCAATTTAGTCATAGTTGATGCAATAGATGAGAAACCCTCCACGAAACGATGATAATAATCGGTCAAGCCGAGAAAACTCCGAATCTCAGTAACTGTGGATGGTCTAGGCCAATTCTGAACTACCTCTATTTTCTTCGGCTCCACCTTAATTCCTTCACTGGACACTATATGTCCCAAGAATGCCACCGAACTGAGCCAGAACTCACACTTAGAGAATTTGGCATAAAGTTTCTCATCTCTCAGCCTCTATAATACAATACCTAAGTGTTGTGCATGCTCCTCCTGGCTACGTGAGTACACCAGAATATCATCAATAAATACTACGACAAATAAATCAAGATATGGCTGAAATACACTATTCATCAAATGCATAAATGTTTTTGGGGCATTGGTTAGCCCAAAAGACATCACAAGAAATTCATAGTGGCCATAACGAGTTCTGAATGTCGTCTTCAGAATATCTGAATCCCAAATTTTCAACTGGTGATACCCAGATCTCAAATCAATTTTGGAGAACACCCTCGCTCCCTGAAGCTGGTCAAATAAATCATCAATACGTGGCAAGGGATATTTATTCTTGATTGTAACTTTATTCAACTGCCTATAATCGATGCACATCCGTATAGTACCATCTTTCTTTTTCACAAACAGAATCGGTGCTCCCCAAGGTGACACACTAGGCCTAATAAACCCCTTTTCAAAGAGTTCATGAAGTTGCCTTTTCAATTCTTTCAACTCAGTTGGTGCCATACGATACGGAGGAATAGAAATAGGCTGAGTGCCCTGCGCCAAGTCAATACCGAAATCAATATCCCTGTCGGGTGGCATACCCGGCAGGTCTGTAGGACATACATCCAAAACGTCTCGCACGACCGGTACTGAATCAATAATAGGAGTATCAATATCAACATCTCTCACAGAGGCCAAATATGACAGACATCCATTTTCAACCATACGTTGGGCCTTCAAATAAGAAATTACCCTACTAGGAACAAAATCTAGAGAACCTCTCCATTCAACCTTTGGCAACCCCGGCATCGTCAACGTTGCGATTTTTGCGTGATAGTCCAGAATAGCATGACATGAAGACAACCAATCCATATCCAAGATTATATCGAAATCAACCATACCAAGTAATAAGAGATCGGCTTTAGCCTCCCATTTCCCAATAGTCACCACACACGACTGATACACACGGCCCACAGTAATAATATCGTCCACCGGTGTAGATACACAAATAGGTGAAACTAAGGACTCATAGGGCATATCCAGGTAATGAGCAACATACGATAATACATATGAATAAGTGGAACCAGGGTCAAATAATATAGAAGCCTCCCTGTGGCACACTGAAACAATACCTGTGATCACTGCATCTGAGGCAACAACATCTGGTCTGGCAGGAAAAGCATAGAATGGGGCCTGACCGCCACTTGACCGGCCTCCCCCTCTTGGGCGACCCCTAGCTACCTGACCCCCACCCCGAGTTGGCTGGGCGGGTGATGTAACTGCTGGTGCTGGTGCCGTTAGTTNACCTGGCAGGAAAAGCATAGAATCGAGCCTGTCCGCCACCTGATCGGCCTCCCCCTCTTGGGCGACACCTAGCTGCCTGACCCCCACCCCGAGCTGGCTGGGCGGGTGGTGTAACTACTGGTGCTGGTGCCGTTGGTCGAGAACTCTGCTGTGGAGCCCCACTCAATAGCCTAGGACAATCTCTCTTGAAATGTCCCAATTCTCCGCACTCGAAACAACCCATCCTCTGACGGAACTGTTGCTCCTGATAACCCAAAAATTACCTATAGAAGCCTGAGTAGACGAGGCATGATGAGAACTCTGCGCTGGTAGTGCACTGAATGAAGACTAGCCTGAGTGAGCACTGTCAGAATCGTGGCTAGCTTATGCACCACGATGAGCTGGACGACCCGTCTAAGCGTGTCTGTAAGAACGGACCCTACCGCGGTAAAACTGACCCCCTGAAGGAACACCGCTAAAATCACAAGAACCACGAGGCCTCTTAGCCTCCCTCTCAACCCGCTCCTGGTTGCGAATCATCTCAATCTGACGAGCAATGTCGACAACCTTGTCGAAAGTAGCACCAGACACTCTCTCTCTAGTCATGCGTAATCGCAGCTGAAAAGTGAGGCCATCTATGAATCTCCTGATCCTTTACCTGTCTGTGGGAATCAATCAGATAGCATGATGGGCCAATTCTGAAAATCTCATCTCATATTGTGTCACAAACATATCACCCTGACGAAACTGATCAAACTGCCTGCGCAACTCCTCTCTGCGGGACTGAGGCACGAACTTCTCTAGGAATAGACCGGAGAACTGCTGCCAAGTAAGTGGTGCTGCACCGACCGACCTACACCTCTCGTAAGACTCCCACCATCTGAAGGCAGCCCAGAAAACTAAAAGGTAGTGAATGAGACCCCACTGGTCTCTAGAATACCCGATGTCCGAAGCATCCGCTGACACTTATCCAGATAACCCTGGGCATCCTCTGACTCAGTACCGCTAAATGGTGGAGGTCGAAGCCTCTCAAATCTCTCAAGTCTCCTTTGCTCATCATCTGTCATAAAATGAACTACCGGGGCCTGAGCAGCTATAACCGGCTGGGCTGGTAGTGCCCCCGATATCTAAAGTCCCTGTACTACCTGGTCTGGAGTACAGGCAATGGGGGTATGAGTACCTCCCCCGGCCTGAGAAGCGGCAGGTGCGGCCTGAGCCGAAACCACCTGAGCAAGACTAGTGCAAGCTGCTAATATCTGGGCTAAAGTCTCTTAAAGGCCTGGAATCTCAATGGGCACAGCTATATCCGGAATCTGCTCCTGAGCTGGAGCAACAAGTGGTACTACATGTGCTGGTCCAACTGTGGTACGAGCTACACCTCGACCTCTACCTCGGCCCCGACCTCTACCACGGCCCCGACCTCTCACGGCCTTAACTGGTGGCACTGGTGGCTGACCGTCCGATCCGGTAGTAC
This sequence comes from Nicotiana otophora, assembly GCA_000715115.1. Taxonomy (NCBI): domain Eukaryota; kingdom Viridiplantae; phylum Streptophyta; class Magnoliopsida; order Solanales; family Solanaceae; genus Nicotiana; species Nicotiana otophora. Next base: position 17,717 of record AWOL01S0018535.1, read on the forward strand.
GTGTCCTCACCATCTGTTAGAGAAAAGAATAGCAGAAATTTAGTTTCCAGAATCAATAAATTCGCGCGACAGAATAGAAGAAAGTGAAATGTTTTCCTAAGGGTTCCGCAGCCTCTCAAAGGTAAGTACATACGTCTCTGTACCGATTCGCAAGATGGTACTAAACCTGCTCATGACTTGTGAGACCTATGTAACTTAGTCTCTGATACCAACTTATCACGGCCCAAAATCCCAACCTGTCATGATGGCGCCTATCTCGATACTAGGCAAGCTGATAATCTCGATAACCCATAATTTTTCTTAAGTTTGAAAATACAATAATTTAATACAATACAAAATTCCATAAATACTGACATGAACACTCCCCAAAACCCGGTGTCACTGAGTACATGAGCATCTAATACGGATACAAATCTAGAACATAAGGTCTATAATAGTCTAAGACCAAAATACAGTAAACAAGGAGATAGGAAGAGAGAGACAAGGTCTGCGAAACACGGCAGCTACTTCTGAATCTCCTGAAAATCGACTGCGTGAAACGATCAACACCCGCTATGTCCGGGAATACTTGGATCTACACACGAAGTGCAGGGTATAGTATGAGTACAACTAACTCAGCAAGTAAAAATAATAACTAAGGAACTGAAGATAATGACGAGCTACATAGTTACAATTCACTTTCAGTAATTCCAGCAAAGAATAGACATGCTTTCAAATCCGGCAGTTTAAGTCAAATTAATTTTATACAGTTTAAATTTCATGTAATCCGGATATAAAATCTTTCAGATATTTCACAACAATGACAGATAGCAGTCAAGTGTAATAACAAATGCAAAGCAAGTACAGCCTCTCAGGCAACAGTCACTCAACTCATCACTCGGCTCTCAGCCCTCAGCACTCACACTCAATGGGTACCCGCGCTCACTGGGGGTGTACAGACTCCGGAGGGGCTCCTACAGCCCAAGCACTATAATTTGCACAAACAACTCACATGTTGCACGGACAACTTAGGTGCTATAATATCCTACACGGATAACTCACATGCCATAATATCCTTTCCTCACCGACAGGCCCTCGGGCTTACTCAGTCCTCAACCTCTCTAGTCTCTCGGGCTCTCAGAAATCACAAAGATCAGCTCAAACAAAGATAACATAATGCATCAACAATTATCAAGAAAGACTGAGGTACGATACGCAAGTAAAATCATGATTGAGCACAAGATAGAAATTAGCAAATAATTCAATAAGTGTGTGCCCTCTGTGGGTCCCAACAGTACTATCACATAGCCTAAGCATGATTTCTAACATAATTTATAGTCAAATTTCTTCAATACACAGAAAGCATATAGCTAACAACAAATTATTCAAATTTACAGTTTCACGGGATAGACCAAGTCACAATCCCCTTGGTGCACGCCCACACACCCGTCACCTAGCATGTGCGTCACCTCCAAAATAATCACATGACATAAAATCCGGGGTTTCATATCCTTAGGACCAGATTTATAACTGTTACTTACCTCAGAGCGTGAAATTCTTTACTCTTCTATGACTTGCCTCGCAAATCGGCTTTCGAATTTCTCGAATCTAGTCACAAATAATTCGTTTCAGTCAATAAAATTTATTGGAATTAATTTCATAAGAAAATGCTAATTTTCCATAAAAATCTGAATTTTACCTCAAAAATTGCCTGTGGGGCCCACGTCTCGGAACTCGACAAAAGTTACAAAATCCGGAAGCCCATTCAATCACGAGTCTAACCATACCAAATTTATCAAAATCCAACCCCAACTCGACCCTCAAATCTTCAATTTAAACTAAGATTGTTTTCAAACTTTTCTAGCTTAATTCACCAATTAAATGATAAAAACAACCATGGATTCGGGTAATTTAACCAATATTGAGTTAAGAACACTTACCCCATTATTTTTCTTGAAATATTCCCGAAAATCGCTTCTTCCCGAGCTCAAATCCGTCAAAATTTCAGAACTTAAACTCTCTGCCCAGACATTTGCTCTACGTGATCGCGAACATTCTCACGCGATCGCGAAGAACAATTTTCCATCGCCCGGATTTTACTCTACGCGATCGCGCATTTTCCCTCGCGATCACGAATCACAACATCACTGACCTACACGATCGCGGACTCGTCCACGCGATCGCGAACCACAAAACGCGTGACTTCTATTTCCGCTCCACTTACTCTATGCGAACGCGACCTTCTTCACGCAATCGCGAGTCACAAAATCCCAGAGCTACGCGATCGCATCCCGCTACACGCGATCGCGAAGCACAAAATGTCACTACCTCTCATTAGCCCTACGTGATCGTAGATATCCCCATGCGTTCGCGTAGAACAAAAACCCCCACTGACCAACTAAGCCTACGCGATCGCAGATGCATTCACGCGATCGCTTAGAAGGAAAACATCATCAGATATCAGAAAATTCCAACAGCTGTTCAAGTCCAAATTTTTGATCCGTTAACCATCCAAAACTCACCCCGAGCCCCTCTAACTTAATATTCAAGCCTAATTTCACTACGGACCTCCAAATAATATTTCGAACACGCTCCTAAGCCCAAAATCACCATACAGAGCTATTGGAATCATCAAAATTCAAATCTGAGGTCGTTTACACATGAGTCCATATCCGGTCCACTTTTCTAACTTAAATTTTCAATTATGAGACTATGTGTCTCATTTCACTCCGAATTCCTTCCGGACCCGAACCCACTAATTCGGTAAGTCATAAAACAACTATAAAGCATAAATTGAGCAGTAAATGAGGGAACGGAGTTATAATACTCAAAACGACAGGCCATGTCGTTACATTATGGGCTTTAACATTTATTTACCATTCAAGAATATTAAGTCTAAACTTGAAATAATACGTTAAAAGATAAAATTGTGAAAAAGTTTAAGAAATATTTATAAATTACATTACAATAAATATTTATATGTATAAAATATTTTTAAAAATTATATAAATGTACTATCGGGTTGGTTTTGGTTTCGGTTTTACTTTTTTAGTTAAAACCAAACCAAACCAATTATGGTAGGGTTTTATTTTCCAATATCAAACCACATTGGGTTTTTATTCCGGTTTGACTCGAATTATCGGTTTGGTGCAATTTATCGGTTTTTTTGTACACCCCTAATTGCAACACAAAATGAACCAACAGTAACATATGGATTACAATGTAATATACTGTTAATTCTAAAAAAGATAATTATTTCACGTACAGATTAAATCAATCACATCTTGCAGCCACTATATAAGTATATATCTAGCACACGATATATGATAATATATGCAGGCACACCGTAATCTTTTCTTCTACGAGAGTGTTTCTAATGTCATGATTTGTGATATACAAATATATAATTAATTATCAGTTCACACAAACTTTACAATCTTAACTAAGAGGTCCTTTCGTTACTTCATTAGAAGAAATACTACTTATGATAATATGATATAAGGAAAATACAATAACTCCGTAACTGTCAATTTCATGATTAACCAAACCAAACAAATGGCATAATGTCACGACCCAATTTTCCCTCTGTTGGGTATCGTGATGGTACCTAGTCTTAGGGACTAGGTAAGCTAAACATTTACTGAATAACAACAATAATTAAATAACATCTAACAATTTTTGAAATGGAAATCCCTATAAAATTTACAATTTTCAAAACCGGTAGTACAAGTCGTAAGCTCTTCAGAGTTTGCTACAAATTTCTAAATACAACTGTCTGAAAATAGGTAAAACAGTGTGAATACAAAATGGAAGGTGACTCTGAAGCCTGCGAACGCAGCAGCAGGTTTACCTTGAGTCTCCACAGCAATAATTCGCACAGCTAGCTAATGATCAACTGACTTCGAAATATCTGGATCTGCACAAAAATATACAGAAGTGTAGTATGAGTACACCAGGGCGGTACCCAGCAAGTATCAAGATTAACCTCAGTGGAGTAATGAAGAGGAACAGTCAAGACACCTACTGGACTAAATAACCTGAACAAGTATAAGTAGGAATAACAGAGTATGATATCTACATAAGGACTACGCGAAATGGCAAATAATACGGTAATATCAGTAATAAAGGAAATCAGCAACTACCAGCGGAATACCATAGTAATGACATAGAAGAACGAACGGAAACACAGCCTAAATTCGATGAACACAATTAAAAGAAGGACAAATAACAACTCAACAAAACAACCGCTTTCACACCTTGTTTTAGCCAATAACCTCCATGAGGTACCGAATCTCAGAATATTCACAACTCACGGGTCCCAATTTCTGAACCCTAACACTTAGCATCCTGTGCTCTCATTACAATTTATAACCGCACTGACGATTCACGTGCCAAATAGAGTCATTCTTACATAGAAGGCAAGTAAACAAGAGTGTGTATATATACTCAACAATATCAATAAAATCTCTTAACCGATAAGAGTGCTTAACTATGTGTATGCTTGTGCGAGTGTCCTAACATAATTCATGCCAGCTAGTAAGTATAGGAAAAGAAATGGACAGCACGTAGAATGTTTTTCCACAACTTTCCACAAGATAAAGCTCATATTGGTAAGTGTACCATTACACAAATATCAACAACAAGAATGCCTCCAGGCCATCACAAGTCATCACAAATCAATCCCTGACATAGCCCATCTTGTCTCGCCACGTGTGCAATAGTAAAGTAAATGCCTGCCTTGTCTCGCCACACGTGCATAATAATATTCCCACCTTGTCTCGCCACATGCGCAACCCACATATATATATATCCCGCCTTGTCACTCCGCATGTGCAAATATCAATAGTAACAATAGCACGACAGAAATCTCATGCAACACAATAACACTCGCACGGCAGAAACGTCATGCATCACAATAACAACAACCGCATGGCAGAAACCTCGTGTATCACAACAACAAGTACAACAACATCAATGACAATAATATAAGGGTACGACAAATAAGTCAACTCAGAGATTCCAGAACTCAAAGAAACGGAGGAACTAATTCACAAGGAGTAGCCACAATCAGGAATGCTAGTCATAATAAGAACAGCTCAACAGGGAAGGAAATAATAGGTAACAATGGTCCCACAATGTACAGTTCAACAACAAGGGAGCTAACACAGGTCGAATAATTCTAAATAAGGATAAGTAAACTAAAATATAGGATATCTAACTTCTTTTAAGGTTGGGCAATTAGGAAAGAGATACAACAAATTCAGCTAAGAAGAAGCAGCGGAAAGATAACCGTAATCTCCATTAAGGCTAAACAATTACATAAGAGATAGTAATAATTTCAAATAAGGATAAACAGTTAGGGGAAATATAACATGACAATAGAAGAGATAACAATTTCAGTTAAGGCACATATGAATCAAATAAGCAATAAGAGTGAATCAAGAAGCAATAAATTCTAATTCAGCAGGTAGAGGTAAAACTAGTAATTAAGAAGCGTAATCATAACAAGAACAACTACATATTCAGTAAATTCATAGGCTTAAGAACCCTAAAAGGCCAATTTTCCACAAATAAGTCCGAGCACGTACTCGTCACCTCACGTGCACGGACTACAATTAGCATAAAAGACTCAAATCCTAAGGGCTAGTTCCCCCACACGAAGTTAGGCAAGATACTTACCTCAAAGAAGACAAACCGATACTCAAAAATGAACTGCTCGGTTAAATGGCCTCCGGATGGTTCAAATCTAATCAAAATAACTTCAAAGCACAAATAAAACTCATAAGAAACTATTCCGGATCATAAAGACTCAATCTTTATCAAAATCTAAAAATCGACCCAAAAGTCGATCCCCGGGCCCGCACCCCGGAACCCGACAAATTGCATAAAATCCAAACACTCATTCCAATACGAGTTCAACCATACTAAAATTATCAAATTCTGATACCATTTCGTCCCTCAAATCATGGTTCTTCATTTTGAAAACTTTCTTCAAAAACCACAATTCTTCTCAACTCAAAATACAAATTCAATGATAAAAATAAATAAAACATCATGGAATATGATATATTTTAGGTGAAGAACACTTAACCAATCGATTTGCTTGAAAATGCCACAAAGAATCGCTCAAAACCGAGCTCTAGAACTCCAAAAGTGGTGAAAATGGCAAACCCTCGGAATAGAGTACTATTTATCCTGCCCAGGTGTTAAAGTATCGCGAACGCAGAAGGGTGATCGCATTCGCGAAGAATAAAAGTAAAGGATACCAAAAGACCCTTCGCGAACGCGAGTGAAGGGACGCGAACGTGAAGAACAGGGGGCATGAGCCTACGTGAACGCGAGATGGCAGATGCGAACGCGAAGAAGGAAAAGGCAGACCTTCGCGAACGCGAGAGGATGAATGCGAACACGAAGAAGAATTATTTCGTCCTCCAAAATAACACTACGCGGACGTGAGGACATGGACGCGAACGCAATGAAGGAAACCAGATGACAGAAAACAGCAGTCCAAAAATAGAGGGAAATGGCTCGTAGCCCATCCGAAACTCACCCGAGGCCCCCGGGACACCGTCTAAATATACCAACAGGTTCCATAACCTAACACGGACTCGCTCGAGGTCTCAAATCACATCAAACAACGTTGAAACTATGAATCTCACTATGAATCGAACTTATGAACTTTTAAATCTTCCAACTTCTAAAACTCGTGCCGAAACCTATCAAATCAACCCGGAATGACGTCAAATTTTGCAGGCAAGTCCCAAATGACATAACGGAGATGTTCCAACTCTCGAAATCACATTCCGACCCTGATATCGCCTAAGTCAACTCTTGGTCAAACTTCACAACCTTCAAAACTTCAACTTTTCTAACTTTCGCTGAAATGTTCCAAATTACCCTACGGACCTCCAAATCCAAATCCAGGCGCATGCCTAAATCCAAAATCAACATACGAAGTTGTTGAAATCATCCAAAGCCCATTCCAGAGCCGTTTACTCCAAAGTCATATTTTGGTCAATTCTTACCGCTTAAGCTTCGAAAACTTGAATCCTTCTTCCGATTTGACTCCGAATCATCCGGTAACTGAATTCAACCACGCACGCAAGTCAATACACATAATATGAAGCTGCTCAAGACCTTATGCCGACGAACGTGACTTAAATTCTCAAAACGACCGGTCGGATCGTTACACATAAATATGGCTCATGCATTCCATTGTAACTTATGTACTGAGAAAGAAAATTAAAATTATAGATACTACGAACTTAAGAGATAATATTTACCCATACTGAGCTATCACTAGCAATGAGGATATAATCTAAATGTAATTGTCTCTGTATATATGATAAAAAATGACCTCAGATACTTAAACAAAACCACTATGACTATATGGTTGATTCTTGTTGGAATTTAAATTAGGGCGCTCTGCCACTTTATCGTACGTTAAAGAAATGAGTAACACCATTCAAAAATATAAAACCTTATAAAGCACAAATGGATAGAGACTTTTGCAGCTTATCAAAACCCAGTTAGGATTCATGTGTATACCACATTATTGTAAATCTAGTAAGCAAAAGGAAATTTTAGTCTGACTAAAATGTAACAGTAAGGATGGGGAAAACAAAACAGAACATTGTTCAACTTCAGTATATCAAGAAAGATCATTAATGTTCATAAAAAACATATTTAAAAAAAAAATAGAAATGTCAGGGGTCATTGATGTTGTTTAGTTGTATTTGTAAAGAAATTATGGAGAAAATAAAATAACATAAATGTAAAAGAAATAAAATTTAATCCGAGCTTACTGAATTCACAGTGTTTCCTTAAGGAATTTAATCCCCTCCTAGTACCCAAGGTTGTGAATTATTTTCTCCCAGGATAGAACGAATTACATACTGGTGTAGCGATACTTCAAACACCAATATTTTAGCGAACACAAAATTGGTAGCAAATCATACTTACTGATGCTTTGTTTGTAGTTAAAACAATGCAGAAGAAAGGAAGAGAAGTCAGAAATTCGTATGGAAAATCTGAGAGAATGGACTGGTATTTATAGCCAATGTTGAGCTCAATCTGAAGAGGTGCAACTCTTCAAATCCGAAGAGGTGCCAACTGTTTCTTCAAATCTGAAGAGGTGCAAACTGTTCTTCAACTCTTCAGATTTGAAGAGGTACAAACTATTCTTCTGAAGAGGTGCAAACCGTTTTGTAAATATCATTTACAAAAAGCGAAGGGCATATACTATTACGTTTGAATTTAATATTAATATTCTGTTTACAAAAAATCGGATATTTAATAACAATTCTGTTAATATTTACTATTAAAAAATAAATTTAGTCCAAAATATTAATCAATCAATCAATCATTTGACCGAATCCGAATCTGAAGCTGAAGCCGTAGTCGTAGCCGAAGCCGAAGCCGAGCCGAGCGAGCGATCGACAACGACGGTGTGAGGCTTGCCTTTTTCTTAACTCTTTAAGAGCTAGAAAAAGTGCAATTATATATATACCCATCAAAATCTCTTCCTATTCCAATATGGGACAATATTCCTTTGTCAAGGAGGGAAACTCAAATATTTAAATTTCCCTCCATTTTCCATTCACCCTCTTTTAAGCTACATTTAAGCTTAAAACAAAAACCCAACAATCCCCCACATGAATGGGGAATGGCTATATCACGGAAATATGCATGAAAAACTGTGTGATTTGCAAGCAAGGATTAATTGTATCAGGATAAGTAGGTTTCCCTTTGAACTTTCCGTAGTGAACTTATGTCGGATATACTCGGCCAATCGGTAGATTTGATATATTTGAACCGTCAAACTTTGGTGTATACCTAGACAACCATAAGTCATACAACCGACCCTTAGCCATCTTTGGCTCTCATTATTATGTTCGTTTCAACCATGAACACCGCCTGATTTAATAAGTGCGTAGAGAATTGGCCTTACAAAATTCTCCTTGAAGCGGCCAACACTTCACACTTACATAGGTGATTCCTAAACATGTCATCCCGTAGATACATTATTTGATATACCCCGTATTAAATTTAGAAATCATTAAAAAGCCTTAATGCTTTATCCTTGGTACTGAACATTGTCTCATCACGAGAATGGACTAAACTTTTAGATGACAATGTTGAACCGTCATTAATGACTTTGTTTGATCTCCTTGAACCTAGATCTTGGGATCTCCAGTCTTCTAGGTAGAGTTACCGCCACANTATGATAATTCTTCTAGAGAGTAATTGCCTAACGGTTTTATGTCTTCGTCTTATATGACGAGATTTACCGTTATATATCATGCTCCCAGCCCTTCCAATTGCAGCTTGACTATCGCAATGTATGCATATTGGTGCCAAC
>AWOL01S0018536.1:7680-20083 GCA_000715115.1 Nicotiana otophora
GGAATGGAAGTTTAATTGGGGCTTTGGGTAACTTGGGGGGTATATGCACCTTAAGTGTTTGTTGAATTGCCACAATGAGTTTGAATGTAAATTGTGACCAATTGTGCGAGTGAAGACTGAATAACCGCCATTGGTTCCCATATTCCGCCGACTACTGATAGTAGTGTTTGTTGTGTAGGTACCATGACACCTTCAAAGAAGAGACGCACCACCGGAGCCTCGTCAAGTGGTCATGGAGGTTCATCCCGGTCACGGGCACCAGCCAGTGCAGCTCAGTTTGATCGTACCAGGTTTGTCTCCAGAGCTGCCCAAGACCATTTCAGTTTAAAGGCCACTAAAAGACCTATACCGAAAAGGGGTATTAACAGGGCGTCCCTCCAGGATGAGTGCCCTAATATGTATCGGGAGTTGATCAGGCGCAAGTTGGACAGGTTTTTCGAAGTGCCGAAGGAGGGTAACTTGATGCTTGTCCGGGAGTTCTATACCAACTACCCCGAACATGAGGATAGCATATGTACTGTGCAACACACAAGTGTGGATGCCTCGATAGAAGCCATAGGGAGAGTGTATCGATTGCATGTATTCAATGGGGAGGAGGATTTCTATGATACTTACAAGCGAGAACCCATCATATGGAACATGTTTTGCAAAACTATTTGTGCACCGGACAAAGAAGTAGTGTGGGTTGTGCCGGGATCGAAGCTACACTCTGCCTCACTCACTTTGGAAGGAAAGTGCTAGTTGTACATCATCAACAGTCGCTTGCTGCCGTCCCATAACACCACAGAGGTAAATGGTCCGAGAGCTGCCTTGATCTGGTGCTTTGTGAATGGCCACGATTTTCATATGGCCAAGGTTATTCAGNGGGAGTTCTATACCAACTACCCCGAACATGAGGATAGCATATGTACTGTGCAACACACAAGTGTGGATGCCTCGATAGAAGCCATAGGGAGAGTGTATCGATTGCATGTATTCAATGGGGAGGAGGATTTCTATGATACTTACAAGCGAGAACCCATCATATGGAACATGTTTTGCAAAACTATTTGTGCACCGGACAAAGAAGTAGTGTGGGTTGTGCCGGGATCGAAGCTACACTCTGCCTCACTCACTTTGGAAGGAAAGTGCTAGTTGTACATCATCAACAGTCGCTTGCTGCCGTCCCATAACACCACAGAGGTAAATGGTCCGAGAGCTGCCTTGATCTGGTGCTTTGTGAATGGCCACGAGTTTCATATGGCCAAGGTTATTCAGGCCCAGATGTTCGTTCGTTCACCATAGAAGAGGTATGGGTTCTTTTTCCCCTCTCTAGTCATAGATTGTGCCGGGCAGCAAGGGTGTCTGAGAACTCAAATGCAGATGGCATGGTGAAGAAAGAAGCAAAGTTCCGGGAAGACAAAGTGACCATCGGGAAAGACCCGGTGGCACCTGGGGCAACTCATAGTGACGATTCTGGTGCGCCGAAGGAGGGCGGTAAAGGGTAGGAGGAGGTTGAACATGCCTCACCCCCACAGGAACAAGCTGTAGTGGCTGAAGGACAACCCCAGGTCAGACGGAGTACATGGATGACAGCCTTAGAACAGGATATGGCAGGGCTGCGCACTTCCGTCAAGGAATTGGGCGCTAGAGTTGATGCCTTGGCCACCCAAAATGCGAAGTCAGAGAAGAAACTCATGGGTTGGCTGCGTGCATTGGGAGGGCATGTCATCTCGACCCTGGCACTGACTCTGATCAAGACTGATCCACCAGGGAAGTTCCTTTACCTCGCATTACTTTATTTTGTATGACATGGGGACATGCCATCTTTTTTAAGTGTGGGGTGGGGGATACTCTGTTGTATATAGAATAGTTACGTAGTTTATTTACATAAATCATTTTCGACTTGTCCCGACGATGGATATCATTCGACTGGTTTCTTGAGGGACTAAAGTCGAAAGAAAAACAAATGTTAAAAGTAAAACAACAATGGTGCAGTGAGCGTGGATTTTCTTTTGTAGTAGTGTATCAATTCCCCCTTGGTTTTTCTTTAAACCATGGTTCTTATCCAAGGGTTTCATTTGAACCGGGTGTAGTTAGTTTTTATTTTTTAGTTAGGAACTTATGGGCTATGGGCAGGATTAGAATAGGATCTCTTAACTTNTAGGTTGTGCCGGGATCGAAGCTACACTCTGCCTCACTCTCTTTTGAAGGAAAGTACTGGTTGTACATCATCAACAGTCGTTTGCTGTTGTCCCATAACGCCACGGGGGAAAATTGTCCGAGAGCTGCCTTGATCTGGTGCTTCGTGAATGGCCACGATTTTGATGTGGCCAAGGTTATTCAGTCTGAGATGTTCGTCCGTTCACCATAGAAGAGGTATGGGTTATTTTTCCCCTCTCTAGTCATACATTGTGCCGGGCAGCAAGGGTGTCTAAGAACCCGAATGCAGATGGCATGGTGAAGAAAGAAGAAAAGTTCCGGGCAGACAAAGTGACCATCGAGAAAGACCCGGTGGCACCTGGGACAACTCATAGTGACTATTCTGGTGTGCCAGAGGAGGGTGATGAAGGGTAGGAGGAGGTTGAACCTGCATCACCCCCACAGGAACAAGCTGCAGTGGCTGAGGACACCCCCAGGTCAGACGGAGTACATGGATGACAGCCTTAGAACAAGATATGGCAGGGCTGCGCACTTCCGTCACGGAATTGGTCGCTAGAGTTGATGCCTTGGCCACCCAAAATGCGAAGTCAGAGAAGAAAATCATGGGCTGGATGCGTGCACTGGGAGGGCATGTCATCTCGACCCTGGCACTGTCTCTGATCAAGACTGATCCACCAGGGAAGTTCCTTTACCTCGCATTACTATATTTTGTATGACATAGGGACATGCTATCTTTTTAAGTGTGGGGTGGGGGATACTTTGTTGTTTTTTGTATGTAGAATAGTTACATAGTTTATTTACATAAATCATTTTCGACTTGTCCCGACGATGGATATCATTCGACGGGTTTCTTGAGGGACTAAAGTCGAAAGAAAAAAAAATNGGACATGCTATCTTTTTAAGTGTGGGGTGGGGGATACTTTGTTGTTTTTTGTATGTAGAATAGTTACATAGTTTATTTACATAAATCATTTTCGACTTGTCCCGACGATGGATATCATTCGACGGGTTTCTTGAGGGACTAAACTCGAAAGAAAAAAAAATGTTAAAAGTAAAACAAAAAATGGTGCGGTGAGCGTGGATTTTCTTTTGTAGTATTGTATCAATTCCCCCTTGGTTTTTCTTTAAACCACGGTTCTTTTCCAAGGGTTTCATTTGAACCGGGTGTAGTTAGTTTTTATTTTTTAGTTAGGAACTTATGGGCTATGGGCAGGATTAGAATCGGATCTCTTAAGTTCATAATGCCTTTAATATAGCGTGTACTTAGTGTGACGCTTAGGCTCATTCGCTGACTCTTGTAAGAATGCCTTAAACTGTATGTTCTTAATTTGGCTTAAGAACTCTGATCTAAGTGTTTGATGATCTGATATGGAGTGAGTCATGTGCCATGTGTGTGTGAGGCTTGTTGTGTTCTGTGCACAACATTTGATGCCTAGAACTTTCCTTGTGTGTCTGCAAAGCGAAATAGTAGTCTTGTTTAGTCTGGGAAGTGATATAGGCATTTCTTTGTTGAACCATATATATACATATTCCACCCACCTATTTGTTATGTATAGTAGTTAACCTCGTTGAGCATGTAATCCTGTTTCCTTGGCAACCACATTACAAGCCTTATCCCTTATTTGAATTGACCATCATTTTGAACCCTTTACCTCTCGATAGCACTTGAATTACTATGAATCTATAAAGGATAAAGTGTGGGGTAGTTGGTGGGGCTTTTGAGTGGAACTAGGGAAATGAGGAGAAAAGTGCACCTTATTTAGTCCCCAAAAACAGATGTGTCATGAGTTAATAGTGTATCATGTTGATTAGTAATATTCTGTGGTGGGTTTTAAGGTGATTGTTGTCAAAGAAGTGTGGGATAATTTACGTGGTGTTGAAGGTTTAAATATTGGTTTAACCGAAATGTGGGCTTGATTATAAAATATATGTATTAAAGTGCTTGGGGAGGTGTAGTCACTATTATATCCAAATATATTCTACCCGACCTGCAACCTACATTACAGCCAAATAAAGTCCTACTTGATCCTAGGCTGAACAACCTCAATTAGTAGAGTAGTACATTACGAGCAAGCCTATGGAGCATTTTATGTGGCACAAGAATATCATTTCTGAGGGTGAGTGAATTCTATTTATTTTGAAGTTCCTCAATGTGCGTGAATTTTATTAATTGTGGAATGAATCTCTTTTGTAGGGAGCAGGCACTTGATTCACGAAGGAGAGGTAAGTCTGGACCTCTGAATAGAGTAAGTAAGCTGGTGAGAAATATTGCATGGCTCGCAGGAGTCTACTCTTGAGGTGTAGATGTTACACTAATGTATACTAAAACTATGTGAAATATTCTTAGTGTGACGAGTTAGGGAAGTCGCTCAGTGAAGATAGGCCTCTGTAGACTGATGTTTGATTGCTCGGGACGAGCAATGGTTTAAGTGTGGGGTGTTGATAGTAGGCTATATTTATGCAATTTAGACTCTATTTATACTCTAATTTAACCGCACTTTATTGATATTTGAATGCAAAAAGATAACAAAATGCTCTAATTAAGAATTTTATGCTTTGCAGGAGCCACTCCGAGCTAGGAGGAAGCTAAAGAGTGTTTTGGAGTCAATATGGAGTGTGGAAGGCCAATCGAAGATTAGCCCAGTCGAAAAGGAGCGAGAAAAGCAAGCAGGGAGGTCCCACCCAGGTGCGCGGCCACGGAGTTGACCGCGAATTGGACCACGCACTGGAGGAAGAACACTGGCAGAAATCGGCGGCCGGATCCGCGGTCGAATCCGCGGCCGCAAACGAGCGGATGGAGGGTAACAACTCAGGGGTAATTATGTAATTTCCAAGGGGACTAACCTAAACCTATATGTGGCCTAATTCGCCCAGAAGAGAAGAGAGTTGTTTTTAGGAGTTTTTGGGATGCAAGAACAAGAGAGAGAAGATGGAGAATTTCCTAAGAGTTTTCATCTTCTTCTTCTTACTTCCATTGTTGATGATGAATTGTTATAGTGAATTTTTATCCATTAGTATTAGTAGCTAAACCCATCATCTAGGGTTGATGGAACCAATTGTCGGATGAAGGTTTGACTATGTTTAGATATAATTGAGCCGTTCTTATTCTATGATTGTTCAACTATGTGTTGTGTTGTGATTAATTAAAAGGGCCCTTGATTAATAATGTCTAGTTGCCTTGTGTTGCGTGAGAAAGAACACTTAGTTAGATTGTTGTTGAACAACACCACTTTCTAGTAAGTTAAGAGATTAATTACTTGAATTTAAAAGCGGGGTTGGAGATAACGAAGCTTTGGTGGGATAATTCTGAGTTGCATAAATTGTTAACTAGAGTAGTTCGAGAGAATGCTTCTAGTAAATTATCGTAATTGATCGAGAGATAATTACGGTAACCCGGAACTCATAATCCCCATAGAGTATTACGGCGAGATTATAGCTAACGTGTCATGAATTAGTCCGGCAATTGGGGAAATCAATAGCCTTAGATCCTTTTACCTTTGAATTCAACCTTATTCTTGATTATTGATAATTTTGTTTTCATTTTTCATTAGATAAATAAATTCCACTTATACTCTATTAAAAATCTTGCATCCGAAAATTGTTTGAGCTTATCATTAGCATTGTTAAAAGTTGTACTAAATAGGTTAGTTCCCTATGGGATTCGTCTCCAGACTTGAACCGGATTATATTTGCAGCGACCGCTAAGTCCTTTTTACAAGGCATAGTTGGGCGTGATCAGCCCTGCAACACTAGGAGGCAAGGAAATCTCATAAGCAACCTCCCAAACACGTCGCAACACCTGAAATGGGCCGATAAACTTTGGGCTCAGCTTGCCCTTCTTCCTGAACATCATAACGCTCTTCATAGGCGAAACCCGGAGCAAGACCTACTCTCCATCAAAGAATGCAACATCATGAACCTTCCAGTCCACATAACTCTTCTGTCTGGACTGGGCTGTGCGAAGTCGATCCTAAATCACCTTCACCTTATCCAGGGCATCCTGAACCATGTCCGTACCCAATAATCTAACCTCGCATGACTCGAACCCACCCACTGGGGACTGACACTGCCTACCATACAGAGCCTCATACGGTGCCATATAGATGCTCAACTGATAACTGTTGTTGTAGGCAAACTCCGCAAGTGGCAAGAACTGATCCCATGACCCTCCAAATTCCATCACACATGCACGGAGCATATCCTCTAATATCTGAAGAGTGCGCTAGGACTGTCCGTCCATCTGAGGGTGAAATGTTGTGCTCAACTCCACTCGAGTACCCAACTCATGCCTTACGGCTCTCCAGAACTGTGATGTAAACTGCTTACCCCGGTCATAAATGATAGATACCAGTACGCCATGAAGACTAACGATCTTGCGGATGTAAATTCGAGCCAGCTGCTCGGAAGAATAGGTAGTCATCACATGAAAGAAATGAGCTGACTTGGTCAGCCTATCCACAATCACCCAGACTACATCAAACCTCCATTGAGTCTGTGGGAGTCCAACAACGAAATCCATAGTGATCCGCTCCCATTTCCACTCTGGAATCTCTAGCTTCTGAAGCAACCCACCTGGTCGTTGATGCTCATACTTCAATTGATGGCAATTTAGACAGCGAGCCATATACTCCACTATGTCTTTATTCATCCTCCTCCACCAGTAATGTTACCTCAAGTCCTGATACATCTTCACGGCACCCGGATGAATGGAGTACTGCGAACTGTGAGCCTCCTTAATGCACCATCATCTCCAATAGTGACCTCCTTAGCATCATTGTGCTGCACCATGTCAGTAAAGACAAGCAGATGTGGGTCATTATACTAATGCTCCCTGATACGATCATAAAGAGACGACCGAGAGACCACACCAGCCAATACTCGACTCGAATTAGAAATATCCAATCTCACAAACTGGCTGGCTAAGGCCTGAACATCCAATGTCAATGGCCTCTCTACTGCTGGTAGATATGCTAACTCCCCAAACTGTCCACTCGGTGACTCAAAGCATCGACCACCACACTGGCTTTCCCGGGATGGTACAAAATCGTGATATCATAATTCTTAAGCAACTCCAACCATCTACGCTGGCGCAAGATAACATCTTTTTGTTTATATAGATGCTGCAAACTCCGGTGATCGGTGTAGATCTCACAAGGGACACCATACAAATAGTGCCGCCAAATCTTCAAGGCATGAACAATAGCTGCTAACTCAAGGTCGTGGACAGGATAGTTCTTCTCATGCACCTTCAGCTATCTAGATACGTAGGCAATCACCCTACTATCCTGCATCAACGCCACGCTGAGACCAATCTGTGACTCATCACAATATACAATATAAGACCCCGAACCTGTAGGCAATACCAATACTGGGGTTGTAGTCAAAGCCGTCTTGAGCTTCTGAAAGCTCCCCTCACACTCCTCTGTCCAACTGAATACAGCACCCTTCTGGGTCAGCCTGGTCATAGGTGCTACAATAGATGAGAAACCCTATACAAATCGGCGATAATACCCCGCCAAACAGAGAAAACTCCGGATCTCCGTAACTGAGGATGGTCTGAGCCAACTCTGCACTGCTTCAATCTTCTTCGGATCCACCTGCATCCCATTACTCGATACTACATGACCCAAGAATGCCACTAAGTCTAGCCAAAACTCACACTTTGAAAATTTTGCATATAGCTTCTTTTCTCTGAAGGTCTGAAGCACAGTCCTCAAGTGCTGCTCACGATCCTCCCGAGTCTGGGAGTACACCAGAATGTCATCAATAAACACAATGACGAATGAGTCAAGATAAGGCCGGAACATACCGTGCATCAAGTGCATAAAAGCTGCTGAGGCATTGGTAAGCCAAAAAAACATCACAAGGAACTCCTAGTAACCATACTGAGTCCTAAAAGCAGACTCCAGGATATCTGGCTCCCGAACAACTGATGATAGCCTGAACGTAAGTCAATCTTGGAAAACACTCTGGCACCCTGTAACTGATCAAATAAGTCATCAATACAAGGCAAAGGATACATGTTCTTCACTGTAACTTTGTTTAACTATCGACAATCAATGCACATACGCATAGAACTATCCTTTTTCTTCACAAACCATCCGAATGAAGCCCTTATCAAGCAACTCCTGTAACTTCTCCTTCAACTCCTTCAATTCAGGAGGAGCCATGCGATATGGAGGAATAGAGATGGGTTGAGTGCCCGATAACAAATCATTGCCAAAATCAATATCTCTGTCTGGCGGCATGCCCGGAAGATCAGCTGGAAACACATCTGGAAAGTCCCTCACTACTGGAACTGACTCAACTGTAGGGGTATCAATACTGATATCTCCTATATAAGCTAGATACATGTCACACCCCTTCTCAACCATTCGTTGAGCTTTAATAAATGAAATAACTTGACTGGGAGTATAATCTAAGGTACCTCTCCAGTCTAATCGAGGTAAACCTGGCATAGCCGACATCACGGTCTTAGCATGACAATCAAGAATAACATAATGGGGTGACAACTAGTCCATGCCCAAGATAACATCAAAGTCTACCATGCTGAGTAATAATAAATCGGCTCTTGTCTCAAATTCACTAAGAGCAATCAAACACGACGGATACACATGGCCCACAACAAGAGAATCTCCCACAAGAGTAGACACATAAACAAGGAAACTCAAAGAATCCTGAGATACGCCCAAATATAGGAAAATATAATATGACCCATAGGAATATTTAGAGCCTGGGTCAAATAATACCAACACATCTCTGTGACAGACCAGAACAATACCTATAATGATAGAGTCGGAAGCAACTGCCTCTGTATGAGCCGGAAGAGCATAATATCTAGCCTAGCCTACACCTCTAGGGCGACCTCGACCTCCACATCGAGTTGGCTGAGTAGGTGGGGCGGTAGCTGGTGCTAGAATCATAGCCCGAGGACCCGGTGGAGCATGCGGTGGCTGAGAAGTCTGTGGAAGTGCACCCCTCCTAAGTATGGGGTAATCCCTCACCATATGGAGAGTGTCGCGACACTCAAAACAACCCCTCGGATGGCGTGGCTGCTGTGACTTTCTCAGGCCAGGTCTGCTTGATTGGCCGCTAAAAGCACCACGAGCAGGAGGCACACTACATACTAGTGGTGCATAATAAGGCTACTAGGGACTAGCAGGGGCTGGAACACCACTGGCGACTGGAAGAGCTGAATGAATGGGGCGACTCACATAACCCCTACCATGTCGAACTGCAGCCGGGGCACGAGTACCACTGTAAGTGCTAGACTCTCGAGAACTCTTGGCCTCCCTCTCCTCTCTATCTTGAGCAAGTGTACCCCTCAATCACCTGGCAATACTCACAACCTGCTGATAAGAAATATCCATCTCCACCTCCCTGGATATACTAATCCGGATACTGGGGTGGAGTCCTTCAATAAATCGTCGAACCTTCTCTCGAACTGTTGCAACCAAGGCCGGTGCATGTCGGGCCAAATCATTAAAGTGGATTGTATACTCTGACACAGTCATATCACCCTGGCGCAGCTACTCAAACTCCGCACGCCATGAGTCCCTGAGTCTCTGAGGGATATACTCTCTCAAAAACATATCCGAGAACTGAGTTCATGTAAGTGAAGCTGCCTCATCCGGACTACTCAATTCATAAGCACGCCACCACTGATAGGCTGCTCCTCTAAGCTGTAAGGTGGTAAAAGAAACGCCAATCATCTCTACTATGCCCATAGTATGGAGAATATGATAACACTCCTCTAGAAAACCCTGGAGTATTATCTCTAGCCAATCTGCTGAAGGTAGGTGGGTGGTACTTCTTGTACCTCTCAAGTCTGAGCAGCTCTGACTCATAAGAGACTGTCCTAGTCTCGTACTGAACCGGAGCTACCGGCTGCATATGGATGAACTCTGGTGCCTGGTCAACCTGGACCCTCTGCTCCGGAGTACGTGCTACGAGAGTCTGTGCCCCTCCCCCGGCCTGAGATGTGGAAGGAGCAAGAGGAATCAATCCAGCCAGAGCTAAGGTGCTGAACATGCTCATAAACTGGGCTAGAGTCTCCTGGAGAGCTAGTGCAGCAAAAGGCACCTCAGGTACCAGCCCTCTAGCTGGAGCTACTAGGGTCTCCTCTGTCGCAGCGCGTGCGGGTGCAATGGCTGCACCGCTTGGTCATCCTCGGCCTCTACCCCGACCCCGGCCTCTCGCGGCTATAGCAGAGGGTGTAGGTACCTAATCATCAGATCCTCTGGTACGAGTCCTTATCATCTATGAGAAAGAATATAATACAGAAGCTTAGAACTTTTGGTGTCAACAAATTTCACACGACAATGATGGCTAACAGTTGCATAGCCTCCTGAGGATAAGTATAGACGTCTCCGCGCCAATCCGCGAGACTCTAATAAATTGGCGTGTGACTCACGACACCTAAGAACCTAGAGCTCTGATACAAACTTTTCACGACCCAAACACCACTCCAAAACATGTCGTGACGGAACCTAGTCTCTACGATTAGGTAAACCTAACAAATTGCATAAATACCAATAATGGATGCTAAACTTATCAACTAACTGCAACAGATTCTGAATATCCAATAACAATTTCTCTCGGCATGTACAATAACAATAATGCTAGACGTACACAGCTTTCCCAAAACCCGAAACATCATGAGTCATAAGCTACAGAAAGGAAATAGTATCTCTATACACCAGAGTCTAATAAAAATAAATACAGAAAGTGTTTGACACGGGGGAGAATAGAGGGGGACTCCAAGGTCTCCGGACGTGATAGATATATCTTGAAGTCTCCAAAGTTGTCTCAACTCACTGGTAATGGGGCTGATGACGAGCACCTGAATCTGCACAAAAAATATGTGCAGAAGAGTTGCATGAGTACACCACAACGGTAACTAGTAAGTGCCAAGCCTAACCTCGGTAGAGTAGTGACGAGGTCAGGTCTGGGACCTATGGGATATAATAACAAGACAGATGATATAATAAAATGAAGTAAAACGGAGAATTTAATAGAAAGTAATTCACAGAGAAATAACAACACAAAAATAATTTGATAACAACAGGGGCGCTCCCGAGATACCGTCTTGTAGTCCCAAAAGTAAATATGCGAAGAGATCTCCCGAGGTACTGCCTCGTAGTCTCAAAGGTAAATGTGCAGGGAGAAATCTCGAGGTACCACCTCGTAGCCTAAAAAATAAATGTGTGCAGGGAGAACTCCCGAGGTACCGCCTCATAGTCTCAAAAGTAAATGTGTGCAGGGAGAACTCCCGAAAAACTGCCTCGTAGTCTCAAAAGTAAATATGCAGGGAGAAATGCCGAGGAACTGCCTCGTAGTCTCAAAAGTAAATATGCAGGGAGAGCTCTCGAGGAAACTACCTTGTTGTCTCAAAAGTAAACACACATGTCAATTCAATAAATACAACAGTTAACAGCAAGATTTCTACAGTTATACTGATAAAGAACAAGGAAAAGCAGGAAGTCAACTAGGCATGCTTCACAGGGTTCAAATAAGCAGTTACAGCACGTAGACATGCAATATTAGACTAAACAGGATATCTACACATATTGGAATAGCTCAATTATGAATGAAAACAAACTAATACTTATTTAAATTGTATAACTCAATTTAAAGGAAAAACAGATCACTACTCAGTAAAATAAATTGTGTTTTACAACAAATAGCCCGTGTACGTACTCGTCACCTCACGTACACGGCACTCACATATCACAACAGTACCAAAGGGGATTTCCCCCACACAAGGTTAGGCAAGCCACTTATCTCGAACCAAGCTCAATAAATCGGTAACAATGCCTTTTCCACGAATATCCTGCTCCGAATGGCCTAAATCTATCCAAAATCAATTACATACCATAAATACAACTATAAGACATTAATCTAATAATTGAAATCAGAGCTAAATCAAGAAATTAGAAAATCGCCCCAAAAGGTCTCTCCGGGGCCACGTCTCGGAATCGGGTAAAAGTCACAAAATATGAACTCCCATTCACCCATGAGTTCATTCGTACCAAAATAATCCAAATCCGATATCAAAGTTGCAATCAAAATCCAAAATCTTAGTTGAAGAACTTCTTCCCATTTTCCCCAAATTTTTAATCCAAATCCGAATATAAATAATGAAATCAACCACAGATTAGTGGAATATAACCATAAAGGAGTTAAGAATCATTACCCAAAAAGCTTTCTCTGAAAATCCCTAAACTAATCGCCCAATCCGAGCTCTCAAAGTCCCAAAATC
>AWOL01S0018536.1:25037-45968 GCA_000715115.1 Nicotiana otophora
TGGAGCCTTGGGATATTTTTGAGAAATTGATTGATTTTACTATATCATTGGAGTTGGTTGTGGTCATTGGGCAAATTGTGAGAGGAATTGATTGTTTTGTGTTGTAGTGATAATATTTCATGTAAATTGTTGTGCGATTTGAGTTATTATTATGAGGATATAAGGGTGGCATTTCACTGTTGATATTATGTGGGTATAAGGGTGGCATTTCACTGTGGTTATGTGTGTTGGGATATTGTCTGGGCGGAGTGAAAAGGGTGGCTATTATACAGAGCGATAAGGGTGGCTATTATACGGAGTGATAAGGGTAGCTATTGATATTGTCAGGGCGGAGGGATAAGAGAGGCTACTATAGAAGAGATAAGGGTGGCTGTAGCAGAGATAAGGGTGGCTATTGTCAAGGATGATATGTGATGATGTGGAGTTATTGTGTTGGTAATTGTTTTGTGATGATGTGGGGTTATTGCGTTGGTAATTTCCATGTGATATTGTGATTTTCCTTGTGTTTATTTCTATATCTTGTGCAAGTTATCTTGTTGTTTCGATAAACTTGATAATAGTCTGATCTACATTGAAATTGGGAGCCTGCGATTATTGCCAGGAGGATTATGAAATGAAATGTAGGCACGAGGTGCCGTGAGTAAATAATGATAATATTGGCACATGAATTATCCGTAAAGTTATGATATGAAATGTGGCACAAGGTGCCGTGAGTAAATGATGATGATATTGGCACGTGAGTTGTTTGTCCGGTTGTGATAGAGATATCAGCACGAGGTGCCATGGAAATATGAAAGTAGGCTGAGACCCGCATTTTATGATTATGAAATGAAGTTTCACAGGGTGACTTTTATTTGAAATATATTTATTTGAAAGAATTATATTTGAAAGATATTTGTTTGATAGGAGTATATTCGAAATATATTTATGGGAAAGTATTATATCCTGAAGATTATTACTTGAAAAACATATAGGCGGAAGATTTATATCTAAAGGACTTGATTTTTTGGTTGTACTTGTATTCATCTTTTGATGAGCAATATTTATGGAGTTCTTGTTGCCTTGCTGTGTATATCACTAGTTGATTATTGTTCCCATCGTTGTTATTTATTTCCTATTACTTTTGTATACTATATTTCACAGGTTATTAGACTAGTGAGTGTCTTGACTGTACCTCGTCACTACTCCACTAAGGTTAGTCTTGATACTTACTGGGTAATGGCTGTGGTGTACTCATATTACACTTCTGCATATTTTTGTGCAGAGCCAGGTATTGGAGATATCAGAACCTTCAAATTCCGATTCCGAGATCGTTTACTCAAAAATCCAAGTTTGATCAACTCTTCCAACTTAAAGCTTCCAAATTTAGAAATTTCTTTCCAAACTAACTCCTAACTTCCCAAAACTAAATTTCGGCCACACGTACAAGTCTTAATACCTGGAGTGAAGCTATTAAGGCCTCAAACCACTAAATGATGTGCTAGAGCTCAAAACGACCGGTCGGGTCATTACACTACGTGCCCCAATGTAGATACTACCCCACATGTACAGCCAGTTAGGTGTGGAGGACAGGCAGGTAGAGGGAGCCCTATAGGGGGAGGCCCATCCCGTTGATATATTTGCTATGGTGTGGCTGAGGCCACTATACCAGATGGTGTCATTAGAGGCATGATCCCGAATTGTTATAAAAGGATATTTTCCTTAATTTGATTCGGTTGTGAATATTGAGGCCAGTCCTCCTATTATGCTCCGCTTATGGGTGAGCTTCGTAATTTTGTGACCCACTTATATGTTTATCCCTGTTGGGAGATTTGATGATTTTAGCTCGTGTCTATCATTTTTATTTTCGTACACTATTGAGGACTATAAGTCCAAAAGTGACTTTCTACTATTCACTACAGTGGGTTTTGATGTGATTTCGGAATAATTGATTTCAATTTTATGAATTATATTCCCAATTGGAATAGGGGTTCATTATGTGTTATGAAAATTGTTTACAAAATTTATTGAAAAGAAGAAAGAAAGGAAATTGAAACTTTCAGTTGGCACAATGTGCAAAATACTTGTGACTCGGAGTTGAGGACGAGATCCTCACATTTTTATATGATGTGAAATATTTAAACTGGGCTACAAGCCGCGGTGGAAGTTATATAAGGACGAGGTCCTTGTTGTGAAAAAATATGAGTTTAAATTCTCCCTTTGTAAAATTAAATTTGTACCATAATATTATTAGGGAAGCATGCATGTTAGGCTTATTTAATAATTCTTTTATATGTTTTTGTGCATATTTAGCCATATTCGTGCTGTAAACATTGATTTTTAGCCAAATAATTGACCGGAGTTTGACTTTTGGGCAAACTACTCCGGAAAGAAATTTTGATGATGTCAATAGCTTCATATGGTGATTTCGGACATAGGCGTGTGTCCAGAATTAGATTTGGAAGTCTGTAAGACAATTCGACGTATTTTGGCGAAAGTTGGAAAATAGAAGATTTTTGGAAAGTTCGACCGAAGGTTGAATTTTTGACAACGAGGTCGAATTTAAATTCCAGAAATTGGAATAGCTCCATTACATCATTTGTGAATGCAACATTTTAAGTCATTACGGATTGATATTATACGTTGGATGATTTGCATACTCATAATTGAAGTCTCGTGGGCCTCGGGTGGATTTCGGATGGTTAACGGATCAATATGGACTTTAAGTAGACTGCTGGAAATTTTGATTGCTGGTGCAATCGCTTCTATTAAGGACGAGATCCTCACATTTTTATATGATATGAAATATTTAAACTGGGCTACAAGTCGCGGTGGCAGTTATATAAGGACGAGGTCCTTGTTGTGGAAAAATATGAGTTTAAATTCTCCCTTTGTGAAATTAAATTTTTACCATAATATTATTAGGGAAGCATGCCTGTTAAGCTTATTTAATAATTCTTTTATATGTTTTTGTACATATTTAGCCATATTCGTGCTGTAAACATTGAGTTTTAGCCTATAAGGTGAGTACCCAGGTGGCATTAAATGTGGCTCGTTAATTCAGATAAATAGTTATGAGGTCTTCACGCCTCGCGTGTTACTGTCAGTGTTGCGAAAAAATAAAATTGATAAGAGATTGTGGTTAAGATGAGATTAATTAAGGATGCTGAAATTAATTATAAACAACTATTATGACCAGAGATGTAGTTATGGACATACGTATAATGTCTGCATAGGCACGAGTTGCTATAGCCAGGTAAAACTAATACCATGCATTAATGTGATAATAAGGCCTTATGAAAATGTTTGGATTGTAAAGAATTTGGTTTTTAAGTGCATAAATGTAATTAAAAGAAATAATCTCAACTGAGATGGTGTTGTCGGGCCATGTTAAGTTTGCGGTGGCATAGGATCACCCATGAGTATGTGTGCAGTAAATACATTCAGTAAATTAAGTCCTCAGAAAGATTATTGCACGTTCGAGGACGAACATATGTTTAATATGGGGAGAATGTAAAGACCTGACTTGTCGTTTTAAGAATTTACACCCCTTTCACCGACTAAACTTCTGGAGCAGCTTCGTAATATGTATTATGACCCGCGGATGTGGTCGAGTTTGATTTTCGGAAGATTCAGAATTTAATTTAAATAATCATTCTCATTTTGAAGCTTGAAATGAAAAGAATTGACCGAAGTTTGACTTTTGAGCAAACTACTCCGGAATGAAATTTTGATGATGTCAATAGCTTCATATGATGATTTCGGACTTAGGCGTGTGTCCGGAATTTGATTTGGAAGTCCATAAGACAATTCGAAGTATTTTGGCGAAAGTTGGAAAATAGAAGATTTTTGGAAAGTTCGACCGAAGGTTGAATTTTTGACAACGAGGTCGAATTTAAATTCCGAAAATTGGAAAAGCTCCATTACATCATTTAGGAATGCAAAATTTTAAGTCATTTCGGATTGATTTGATACATTGGATGATTTGCAAACACATAATTGAAGTCCCGTGGGCCTCGGTGGATTTCGGATGGTTAACGGATCAATATGGACTTGAAGAAGACTGATGGAAATTCTGATTGCTGGTGCAATTGCTTCTGCGGAGTATTTGATTACAGAAGCGACCTCGTGGAAGCAAGGATTTGCCACGCAGAAGCGACTTGAGCAGAATCTGATGAAGAAGGCTGCAGAAGCGGCAATTTCTGCGCAGAAGTGCCTGGCCATAGCAGAAGCGACCCGTTACGCAGAAGCCAGCCATGGCGTCGCACTAGCAATTCTCGCAGAAGCGAAAATTCTTCCGCAGATGCGAGGGTCGACTGGGTAGTGCGCTTCCGCAGAAGCGCGTTTTGGGCGAAAAAAGATACGGCGACTCGTTCACAGGTGCGAAACTAGGCAGAATGTTAATGACCAAAAATGGTCTTTTCGATATTTTCGATCGGGATTTTTGGAGCTCGGTTTTGGGCAATTCTGGAGGGATTTTTCACAAGCTTGGTTGGGGTAAGTGTTCTATATCGGAAAGTGATTATATTTCATGAATGTATGGTTATGTTCATCGTTTAATTCGGGTTTAATGGAGGAAATGGGAATTTTTGTAAAACCTTTTCAAAAAATAGAAATTCAAGATTTTAAGGACGATTATTTTATTGGAATTCGATAAAATTGGTATGGTTGAACTCGTATCGGAATGGATGTTCGGATTTCGTAAAAATTACGTTGGGTTCCGAGAGGTGGGCCCCGCGTTAACTTTTGGCTGACTTTTTAGAATAAAGTTTTAAATCGACGTTTTATTATCCGTAATTATTTACGATGAATTTAATTGAAGTTATACATTGGATAGAATTTAGTGGCCCGGAGGTCCATTCAAGCAAGAAGGCAATTTTGGAATATCGACATAACTTCAAAAGGTAAGTATCTTGTTAAACCTTGATGTAATGACCCGACCGGTCATTTTGAGTGTATTAGCCATGATCCCCAATTTACTGCTTTCCCCGTACCTTTTTCTGCTTATGTGACTTGCCGGGAGGTCTTGTTTTTGGTTTCAAAGTGTTTTAGGACACTTAGTCCCTAAAACGGAAGCTTAAGTCTCAGGATTTTGACTGTAGTGGGAACTGTGTGAAGACGACTCCGGAATGGAGTTTCGTCGGTTCCGTTAGCTCTGTTGGGTGATTTTTGACTTAGGAGTGTGTTCGGACTGTAAATTTGAGGTCTGTACCGAATTTAGGCTTGAAATGGCGAAAGTTAAATTTTTGGGAAGATTGACCGGGGGTTTGACTTTTTGATATCAGGATCAAATGTCGATTCCGGAAGTTAGAGTTGGTCCGTAATGTTGAATATGACTTGTGTGCAAAATTTAAGGTCAATCGGACGTGGTTTGGTATGATTCGGCATCGTTTGTAGAATTTGGAAATTGTGAAGTTCATTAAATTTGGATTGGAGGGTGATTCGTGTTTTTATTGTTGTTTGATGTGTTTTGAGGGATCGACTAAGTTCGTATGGTGTCTTGGGACTTGTTGGTATATTTGGTTGAGGTGTCGGGGGCCTCAGGTGTGTTTCGAATGCTTAACGGTTTGAATTTGGACTTAGGCAAATGGATGAAGCCTTCAGATATCTGGTGGTTTCCCACCTGCGGTGGGGAGACCGCAGGTGCGTACTCGCATGTGCGGATAAAGGAGCGCATAAGCGGGAGTTGAGGAGATGGCCAGGGGTCGCAGGTGTGAGGGCATTTCCGCATATGCGACACCGCAGATGCGCTCAAAGCTCCGCAGATGCGCTCAAAGCTCCACAGATGCGCACACGCAGGTACAACCAATTACTCGCAGATGCGGACCCAGTCCCTTAAGTCATTTCCGCACCTGCGAGTGAAATTTTGTAGGTGTGGCGTTGCAGGTGCGAGAATGGGTCCGCACATACGAAAGAACTGGACAGAAAATGGGATTTCGAGGGATTGATTTCCATTTCGATTTTGGGACTTTGAGAGCTCGGTGTGAGGCAATATTTTGAGGTTTCATCAAGAAGATTGTTGCGGTTAGTGATTCTAACTCGTATTGGACTATATTTCATGAACCTATTGCTATTTGCGTCATCTAATTAGGGATTTGAGTCGTAAATTTGGGAAAAATGCTAGAACTTCATAGGCTAAAATTTCGAGTTTTGGAAGGTGATATGAGGTTGGATACGAGTAATTCTTGTATGGTGGGACTCCTGAGTGGATGGGTGTTCACATTTTGTGACTTTTGTCAGATTTCGAGTAGTGAGTCCAGGGGCCGGTTTGAGCCTATTTCGGATTTTGGCTTATAATTTCGTGTTTTTCTTGTGGAATTGATTCTTTTAGCCTATATTAATTATATTGTACTGCTTATGTCTAGTTTCGGGGCATTTAGAGATTGATTCGAGGGGCAAAGGCATTTCGGTGTAGGATTTTTGAGGGGTTTGAGGTAAGTAATAGTTTTAAATCTGGTACTGAGGGTATGAAACCCCAAATGTTTGTATGATGTGACTGTTTGGGAGGTGACGGGCGTGCGGGCATGCACCTTGGGGGATTGTGACTTGGTCCGTCCCGTGAGACTGTAAAGTCGAATAACTTATTGTTAATTCCATGTTCCCTCTGTCTTCTAGAACTTTGACTGCTATTCATGTTAGAAACCATACTTAGGCCATATGATATCACTGTTGGGACCCGTAGCGGTCGTTTACCTATTGAATTAACTGTTATTTGCTGTCTTGAACTCAGTTATAGTTTTACTTGCGTGTTATATCTCTGTTTCCTCTTGTTTCCTTATGATACTTGTTATTATCATTTTTGGACTGAATTGTATGCTTTCTATGAGCCCGAGAGGCTAGAAAGGTTAGTGACTTGGATAGGGCCTGAGTGCCGAACTGTGAGCTACGTGAGTTATATCGATCGGGTTGCACGCCACATCGAGCCTTATGGCTATTTATCGATTGTGGATCGGGTTGCACGCCGCAACGAGCCTTGTGGCTACTTATATGATTGGGTAGGGCTGCACACCGCAACGATATAGCACTTCGGCTGAAAGGATCCCCTCCGGAGTCTTCACACCCCAGTGAGCGTAGGTACCTATTGAGTGTGAGTACTGAAGGCTGAGAGCCGAGTGAGTGAGTTGTTGTGACGAGTTGAGTTACTGTTGCCCTGAGAAGCTGTACTTGCTTTTCATTTGTTGATGCACTTAGTTGCTATCTGTCATTGTTGTGATATTTCTGAAAGATTCTATATCCGGATTACCTGAACATGAACTGTATAAAACTAATTCGACTCAAACTGACGGATTTGAAAGCTTGTCTATTCTCTGCTGAAATTATTGGAAATGAATTATATCTGTATAGTTCGTCACTACCTTCTCCGTTCCTTATATATATATTACTTACTGAGTTGGTTGTACTCATGCTACACCTTGCACTTCGTGTGTAGATCCAGGTGTTCCCGGGCATAGCGGGCATTGATATTTGAGCAGCCGATTCCGGAGACTATCGAGGTAGATGCATCGTGTTCGCAGGCCTTGGCTCTCCTTTCTTATCTTATTCGCATTTCAGTTCTTATTCCTTAGATGTTGTATTAGACTGCTCGTGTACTCAGTGACACCCCGATGTCGGGTTATTTTTCCGCACTTATGCTTTGGGTTTTACCGCGTTTTTATGAAAAACTCTGATTATTTTTAAATGTCATAATTTATTTCTGTAAAATGTTGAAAGTGTTTTGGAAATGTTGGCTTGCATAGTATAATGATAGGCGCCATCATAATGGGTTAGGTTTTGGTTCGTGACAAGTTAGTATCAGAGCCTTGATTACACAGGTCTCACGAGTCATGAGCAGGTTTAGTAGAGTCTTGCGGATTGGTACGGAGACGTCTGTACTTATTCTATCATGATAAATTGGTTCAGCTTGAAACATAACTCTTTGAATTCCTTCCATGCATTCGTGTGCGCATGTGAGCGCTCGGTATTAGTTGTGTATCGCCGACTTGTGATTCCATGAACGAGGTTCGAGATGAGTATTTTGTGTGTTGGTAATGGGCCAGTCTGGAGGACTTGAGGCCAGGGTTAGACCACAACTTAAGCTCGGTAGTTTCAGTTATAAGAACTTGTGAGTTTGGACTCATGCGACTGGTAGTGTCCCTATGAGTGGAAGATTGTGGCTCGATGAGCGGTTGAATGGCTATATGATGAGTATGAGGTGACTGTGGGATGTGTTCAAATGGATTGAATGTGACGAATAAAGTTTACTTATGACTCAAGACTTGCTATGGGTATTTGATTTCTTTCTTGACTGGACGTATGGTCTCGAGTTGTGAGCGTATTGAAGGATCTTTAACGTTGTTTAATTGTGGAACAAATTAAATTCTCATGTCTGGTTAATAAGTTTGGACTGAGAAAGATTAAGTGATGTCATAGTAATTGTAACTGCGAAAGGGTATAAGAAGATACTAATTTAAGGTTAAGTAGGTGGGTTATCCCCTGCAGAGTAATCTACGTGGGTGTGTTCCTTATAATGTGAATGGAGAGTTTCTTTTCTGCCGACGGGGCATATGTCCTAGGATTTGAATTTGAATCTGGTTGAGAAACTTGACCTGAGTGTTAAGAGAATGAATGCGAGTCTATCGAACGATCAAGGTATTTTATGGTTGGCATTGTATGAGCTTGAGAAGAATTTTCATTGTATCGACTACGGTATTATTACAGAAATAGAGTATGGAAATTATGAGATATCGAATGTTTAAATTTATAGTTTTGAGCCAAGTGGGGGAGTTTTCTATTGACAATTCAATTCATGGTCATTTGTCAATTTTTGTTTTAGTCTGAGGTATTCTTGGGAATTAGTGATGACTTGCAGAGGAGGAGTTCCAGAATGACTCGAGTAAGGAAATTTCTAGATACGGGTTATGGCACTATAGGAGTATAGGAAAATCATGGGATGAGTGACTTGTTATTTCTGAAGGATGTAGTGTGCACAGAGTATGAATTTGATCGGTGGTATTAAGGCAGGGTTACTTCTTTGGGTAGTGTTTTGCTGATGGGGCATGTGTATTTCAGCCCATTTGGGTGGTGCAATTTAGATTTGATCAAAGCGGGTGACTCTCGAGAAGGTACTAATGGATTCAAAAATGTATAAGTGGCAATTGAAAATTTCTTTGGATTCGTATATCGCTAGAATCGGTTATTTACATTGGATGGTTTCGTGACTTGCAGTTATTCTGCATGATTGTGGATTATATATTTCAGTGTAAGAAATAGGAAGAGGAACAATTTTAAATTCACGTAAGGTCTTTCAAAGTGAATGTCTCGGTTGTGGTGCTTTTGGGGTAGTTAAGAGGGAATTCATTAGCTTATGGGCCTTAGGGAGTTGTGGTTTTTTACTAGGGTCTTTTGTGTGGTGAATTTTGGTTAAGGATCGTAGTGTTCCAGCAATGAGAAGTATCGATTTGAAGGTAATTTGGAAGGGACTTGGTGAAATAGGACAGTGTGGTAGTATGTTGGATCAACACAGTAATTCATATAATCATTTCTTTGGGTACTTATGATGTGGCTAGTCTCCTAGGTATTTCATGGTAATGCTCGTGGGTTTTGGCGACCTGTGTGGCTGGGTTGCGTTAGAGAGATTCAGTTCTGATAGCTTGGTTGTGTGCAAATGGGTTTCGAAGAGTTCTCAATATTTTGTTTTACCACAGTTCAAGGAGTATATTTCCTACCGGCGTGAGGAATATGTTGCGTATCGGGATTATCTCTTGGATGAGATCAAATGGAAGGTTTCTGACTGATTGCGTATGTATTCTGCTTGTGACTCAGAGTTAATTATGAGATTCTTGTACTCTACACAGGATGGCATGGTAGACGCAGTGTGTTGTGTGGGATTGAGATTTTCATATGCAAGGTCACATTTCAGTTTTGAAGGGAAGGACATAAATTCGTAGGCAGCATGGACGGTTTCAGATGACTAGGTAAATGATATTACTAATCGGTATGGCCTGATGAGAGTATACATTTCAGAAGAGGCAATGTGTTTTGATTTATAGATACTTCATTTGTATTGCGGTACTCCCCTGGTTGATTGACTGCTGATATCCAAATTTTGCTATATGGCACGGAAGAATTTTAGAAGTATTCCTCGTGGGATGATCGTGTATCAGATATGGGTTAGACATTCGGGCAGTGGAGTTGGGATTAGATATGGTGATTCGTGTGTTCTATGGATTTGGCGACTGGGAGTTCTCAGGAGCAGTTTGTTTCGTGGTTGTGGACGGTGAAGTTGTGGCAAAAGCTAGCCAGATGATAGTATATGTTATAATTCAGTCATTGTTGACTTTCGGAGAATTATGTACCTATTTGTGGGCGACTAGAGTTGATTTGGGGGTCCATTGGTAGGCCCAATTAGGATGTGTATTCTACACCAAGCCGGACCAGTTGGCTTCATACTGCTATTGTTGAGGGATGTTCCATTTAGTTGTTGTTGAGGTTATTCGTGTTTTGAAATGATCTGTGAGTTACTCATCTATGCTGCGAGGAGTTGTGATTAGTTGGATATAAGCACACCTGGTGCTGTTATATTTGGGATTTATAGCGGAATTTGAGAGAGATGAGTAATTGGGTATTGCATGGTTGATAGCGTATGTGTTATGTTCTTTCGGGTTTTGTGTGGCATTCTGTCATCTGCTTCTCCATGGTTATGGTAATGCAGTTTGAGTACTTGATGTCGAATTGCGCGTGGTTATTGATTTTGAGCATGGTGGCTGAGGTATTTCATATGGACCAGTGTTGGATGGGGTCGCGCATTGCAGCGGAGTTATGTTGAGATATGGTCCCTTGTGTTAGATTCGCGTGTTTTGGTTCTACAGTGTGTGATAGGTTTTTTTTTTGCATTGCGATGTGGTGGTACCCATTGAGCTTGTGGGACGGTTCTCTCGTCTGAGTCATTTTTCGATGATTGAGTACATTTGGAATGTTTCTTATTGGTGCACGGAGTGTACAAGTTGTGGCTTTAGATTGTACGGTTGTGTCATGTCACTAGAGTGGTCGTGTTGGATGAGATGAGGTCATTGGACGTAGAATAGATACCATCAGAATTGATTACAACATGGTTGGAAGGATAATATCGAGAGTCGTCTTATAAATTTGCTATGGTTCTTGTTGAAGGAGAGGGAGCTCCATGACTGGTGGATCTGATGAATGGTTATGAGTTTCTGCGTGTTTCTTTCATCATCGGTAGTGTACAAAGGTTTTAGAATGGAGTCTTGTTTGATATGAGGTTTATTACCGGCATGGGGATGTTTTGAGCAGCTACTGTAATTAGAAATCATTGCTACGAGTATCTGTGTTTTGTGTTATATCATGCGATTGTATCTTGGGTTATGGTTGTGGCATGTCACAACTTATTCAAACTCATACAATGTGTAGATGTGAGACTCGGGTCTTGTAAGAAAATTGTGGATGTTGGAAATTTGGGTTCTAAGTTTTACGGACTAAGGTTAAAATAATGATCATCAATTGTGTCGTGTTGTCAGGCCTATTAGGAATAGGGTGACATGGGATCACCCTAGATATGTGCGTGGTAAGGTGGAATAGTGATTTGAACGTTTAGGAACAACTCTTGTCACGCAGTTAACATCGCAGTTTTGGAGAACAGTGCGGTGAGGATTAGGTACACAGGTTCAGTTGAGTACAACATTTCACCCTCAGATGGACGGACAGTCCGAGCACATTAAACAAATGTTGGAGAATATGCTGTGCGCTTGTGTCATCGATTTTGGGGGATCTCGGGATCAGTTCTTTCCACTAGCAGAGTTTGCCTACAACAACAGTTATCAGTCGAGCATCAAGATGGCACCGTATGAGGCTCTATATGGTAGGCGGTGTAGGCCTCAAGTGGGTTAGTTTGAGCCGGGTGAGGCTAGATTATTGGGTACTAACTTGGTTCAGGATGCTCTGTAAAAAAAGATAAGGTGATTCGGGATAGATTACGCACAGCCCAGTCCAGACAGGAGAGTTATACAGATAGGAAGGTTCGCAATGTTGCATTCATGGTTGGAGAGCGGGTCTTGCTCCTGGTGGCACCCATGAAGGGTGTTATGAGGTTCGAAAAAAAGGGCAAGGTGAGACCGAGGTTTATCGGCCCATTTGAGGTGTTGCGACATGTTGGGGAGGTTTCTTATGAGCTAGCCTTGCCTCCCAGTGTAGCAGGAGTTTACCTAGTATACCATATTTCTATGCTCCAGAAGTATCACGGCGATCCATCTCACGTGTTGGATTTCAGCTCAGTCTAGTTGGACAAGGAATTATCTTATGTTGAGGAGCCGATGGTGATCTTGGATAGGCAGGTCAGAAAGCTAAGGTCAAAGAACATTGCTTCCGTAAAGCTTCAGTGGAGGGGTCAGCCGGTCGAGGAGGTGACTTGGGAGACCGAGCATGATATGCGCATCCGTTATCCTCATCTTTTAACCACTTCAAGTATGTCTCTATGCTCGTTCGAGGACGAACGATTGTTTTAAGAGGGGGAGGATGTAACGACCCGACCGGTTGTTTTGAGTGTATTAGCCCCGATCCCGCATTTACTGCTTTCCCCGTACCTTTTTCTGCTTATGTGACTTGCCAGGAGTTCTTGTTTTTGGTTTCAGAGTGTTTTGGGACACTTAGTCCCTAAAAAGGAAGCTTAAGTCTCAGGATTTTGAACTTAGTCGGAACTGTATGAAGATGAATCCGAAATGGAGTTCTGTCGGTTCCGTTAGCTCCGTTGGGTGATTTTGGATTTAGGAGCGTGTCCAGACTGTAAATTTAAGGTTTGTAGCTAATTTAGGCCTGAAATGGCGAAAGTCGAATTTTTTGAAAGTTTGACCTGGGGGTTGACTTTTTGATATCGGGGTCGGATTCTGATTCTGGAAGTTAGAATAGATCCGTAATGTTGAATATGACTTGTGTGCAAAAATTGAGGTCAATCGAACGTGGTTTGGTCTGATTCGGCATCGTTTCTAGAATTTGCAATTTCGAAGTTCATTAAGTTTGGATTGGAGGGTGATTCGTGTTTTTGTTGTTGTTTGACATGTTTTGGGGACTCGACTAAGTTCGTATGGTGTTTTAGGACTTGTTGGTATATTTGGTTGAGGTCTCAGGGGCCTCGGGTGTGTTTCGGATGCCTAACGGTTTGAATTTGGACTTAGACAAATGGTTGAAGCCTTCTGATATCTGGTGGTTTCACACCTGCGGTGGGGAGACCGCAGGTGCATACTGGCACGTGCGGATGAAGGAGCGCAGAAGCGGGAGTTGAGGAGATGGACAGGGGTCGCAAGTGCAAGGGCATTTCCGCATCTACGAGCCCGCAGATGCAGAGAGTAATATGAAGGGGAAGATCGCAGAAGCAGACCTTTGTCCGCAGGTGCGCACACACAGGAGCGACCAATTGCTCGCAGATGCGGACCCAGTCCCGTAATTCATTTCCTCACTTGGAAGGGAAATTCCGCAGGTGTAGCATCGCAGGTGCGACAATGGGTCCGCAGATGTGGAAGAACTGGGCAGAAAATGAGATTTCGAGTGTTTGATTTCCATTTCGATTTTGGGACTTTGCGAGCTCGGTGTGAGGCAATGTTTCGAGGTTTCTTCATGAGGATTGTTGGGGTAAGTGATTTTAACTCGGATTGGACTATATTTCATGAACCTATTGCTATTTTCATCATCTAATTAGGGATTTGAGTTGTAAATTTGGGGGAAAATAAACTTCATAGGCTAAAATTTCGAGTTTTGGAAGGTGATTTGAGGATGGATTCGAGTAATTCTTGTATGGTTGGACTCGTGAGTGGATGGGTGTTCACATTTTGCGACTTTTGTCGAATTTCGAGATGTGAGCCCGGGGGCCTGTTTTAGCCTATTTCGGATTTTGGCATATAATTTCGTGTTTTCCTTTTGGAATTGATTCTTTTAGCCTATATTAATTATATCGTACTGCTTATGGCTAGATTTAGGTCATTTTGAGATTGATTCGAGGGGCAAACGCATTTCGAAGTAGGATGTTTGCATGGTTTGAGGTAAGTAACAGTTTTAAATCCGGTCGTAAGGGTATGAAACCCCGGATTTTGGTATGATGTGATTGTTTAGGAGGTGATGCACATGCTAGGTGACGGGCGTGTGGGCGTGCACCGTGGGGGATTGTGACTTGGTCTGTCCCGTGAGACTGTAAAGTCGAATAGCTTATTGTTAATTACATGTTCCCTCTGTATTCTAGAAATTTGACTACTATTCATGTTAGAAACCATGCTTAGGCAATATGATATCATTGTAGGGACCCGCGGCGGTCGGGTACCCATTGAATTAACTGCTATTTGCTTTCTTGAACTCAGTCATAGTTTTACTTGCGTGTCATATCTCTGTTTCCTCTTGTTTCCTTGTTGATACTTGTTATTATCTCTTTTGGACTGAATTGCATGATTTCTAAGAGCCCGAGAGGCTGGAAAGGTTAGTGACTAGGATAGGGCCTGAGTGCCGAGCTGTGAGCTATGTGAAGTATATGGATCGGGTTGCACGCCGCAACGAGCCTTATGTCTACTTATGTACTATGGATCGGGTTGTACGCCGCAACGAGCCTTGTGGATACTTATATGATTGGGTCGGGCTGCATGCTGCACCGATTTAGCGCTTGGGCTAAAAGGAGCCCTTCCAGAGTCTGCACACCCCCAGTGAGCGAAGGTACCTATAGAGTGTGAGTACTGAGGGCTGAGAGCCGAGTGATTGAGCTGTTGTGACGAGTTGAGTTACTGTTGCCCTGAGAGGCTATACTTGCTTTTTATTTGTTGATGCACTTAGTTTCTATCGATCATTGTTGTGAAATTTGTTAAAGATTCTATATCTGGATTACTTGAACTTGAACTGTATAAAACTAATTTGACTCAAACTGCCGGATTTGAAAGCATGTCTATTCTTTGCTGAAATTATTGGAAATGAACTGTATTTGTATAGCTCATCATTACCTTCTCAGTTACTTATTTATTTCTGTTACTTACTGAGTTGGTTGTCTCACGCTACACCCTGCACTTCGTGTGCAGATCCAGGTGTTCCCGGTCATAGAGGTTATTGATATTTGAGCAGCTGATTCCGAAGACTATGGAGGTAGCTGCATGGCGTTCGTAGGCCTTGGCTCTCCTTCTTTATCTTATTCGCATTTCAGTTCTTATTCCTTAAATGTTGTATTACACTGTCCTGTTATAGATTCTCATGTACTCAGTGACACCCTGATATCGGGCTATTTGTCGCACTTATGCTTTGGGTTTTACCCCGATTTTATGAAAAACTCCGGTTATTTTTAAATGTCTTAATGTATTTCTATTAAATGTTGAATGTATTTTGGAAATGTTTGCTTGCCTAGTATCACGATAGGCGCCATCACGACGGGTTATGTTGTGTGTCGTGACACTTGATTGGGGGAATTACCCCTTAGGCATCGAGTCTTATGTGCCATATGTGAAAAGCCATGTACGCGAGGTGATAAGCACGTACTCGGACATATATGCGCAAAGATTTATTGGGTTAAAGTCTTAGGAATTATTGTATAGTAAATGGGATAATTGTTGGCATTTATTAAATCCTCTATTTGCCATGCCTCAATCCTTGTTTGTCGATTTTGTGTTTATATGACAATTGGATGTGATTGTTACTTGAATATTTATGTGAATTCCGTCAGTTTGTTGATTTGATATTTCCTGGAAATAATTATATTATGGATTTTTTATCTGCAAATAATTAATGAAATAATTTGAAACTAGGGCGTTCATATAATTATCAATAATTTGGATTAATGAAGGTGTTTCCCTATACTGAGTATTTTCCATCTCTGTTGATTGTTTTGAAGTTTTATATACGTTGTGTGGAGCCTTGGGATATTTTTGAGAAATTTATTGATTTTACTATATCATTGGAGTTGGTTGTGGTCATTGGGCAAATTGTGATAGGAATTGATTGTGTTGTGTTGTCGTGATAATATTCTATGTAAATTGTTGTGTGATTTGAGTTATTATTATGAGGATATAAGGGTGGCATTTCACTGTGGTTATGTGTGTTGGGATATTGTCTAAGCGGAGTGATAAGGATGGCTATTATACGGAGTGATAAGGGTGGCTATAGGAGCGATAAGTGTGGCTATTGATATTGTCAGGGAGGAGGGATAAGGGAGGCTATTAAAGGAGTGATAAGGGTGGCTATAGGAGAGATAAGGGTGACTATTGTCAGGGATGATGTGGAATTATTGTGTTGGTAATTTTTATGTGATGATGTCGGGTTATTGCGTGGTAATTTTCATGTCATTCTGTGATTTTTCTTGTTTTTATTTTTATATCTTGTGCAATTTGTCTTGTTGTTTCGGTAAACTTGATAATAATCTGATCTATGTTGAAATTGGGAGCATGCGGCTATTGCCAGGCAGATTATGAAATGAAATGTGGGCACGAGGTGCCGTGAGTAAATAATGATGATATTGGAACGTGAATTATCCCTGAAGTTGTGATATGAAATGTGTCACGGGGTGCCGTGAGTAAATGATGGTGATATTGGCACGTGAGTTGTCCGTGCGGTTGTGATAGAGAAATTGGCACGAGGTGCCGTGAAAATATGAAAGTGGGTTGAGACCCGTATTTTATGATTAGTAAATGAAGTGTACATGGTGACTTTCTTTTGAAATATATTTATTTGAAAAAAATTATATTTGAAAGGAGTATATTCGAAATATATTTATTGGAAAGTTTTATATCCTAGAGATTATTACTTGAAAAACATATAAGCGGAAGATTTATATTTGGAGCACTTGATTAATTGGTTGTACTTGTATTCATTATTTGATGAGCAATAATTATGGTGTTCTTGTTGCCCTGCTGTGTATATCACTGGTGGATTATTGATGCCATCATTGTTATTTATTTCCTATTATTTTTGTATACTATATTGCACAGGTTATTAGACTAGTGAGTGTCTTGATTGTACCTCATCACTACTCCACTGAGGTTAGTCTTGACACTTACTGGTTACCGAGGGGATATCGGACTCGGACAGAGTTAGAGTGCGATCGCAAGGATTCAAGGTAGAGCTGCTTGGTCATCGCATTCCCTTGGAGTCTTTCAATTTTTATTGTACTATTAATTATTAATCAAACAGTATTGAGTATTCGATCCTTGAGATCATTTCATGTATTCAGTTAGAGTTCGTGACTCAGTATTACCAGTCTTGGGAGGTTGTTTGTAAATTATTTCCGTTGTTAGTTTCTATTAGAAAAAATGGCTTGAATTGTAATTATAATCAGCTTACATAGTCATAGAGACTAAGTACCATCACGATGCCTGTGGTGGGATTTTGGGTCGTGACATTATTAGTTTCCACCTTCTTGTCGTTTCCTTTGATCTTCTTTTCCCCTGACACAACTCGTTTCGTTAGTTCTTCGAGCATCTTTATGATTGTGGGATCGGCCCCCGATTCATTCCCGTTCGATTTCCTTCCAATTCGACCCTGTGAGCAACTTCCTGGGATGGCTCGGGCTCGATCATTCTTGGTTCATGATTCTGGTTTTGGAGCTAGGCTATCACAGCTTGTTGAGCATGCAACATCTCGAAGATCACTCGAAGGCTGATTCCGCCCTCTTTGCCGCATTGTGCGCTCTGAGCGTCCGATCGAACATCCCTACAGACGCTACTCTCAGGATCGATGGCCAAATTTGCATTGACGGCTACATGCGAGCTGACGTTGATTAGATGTACTACCGGAAATCCATCGAGGCCAACTGGAGGTATGTCGTTCCCTAGTGCTATATTTTCATTTTTGTAATGGTGACCGAAGTTATTGTCCATGTGTACGGGTGTTTCCTTAGATTTCAACATTTTGATCCTGGAATCAAAGCTACTGACAAGAATAAGTGAAAAATAGTATGTGTTACGAAAGTTAGTACCGGGCAATCACTATTATCCTTAGCCCCATGGTGGGCGCCAAACGTTTTACCCTAAAAAGGATAACAATTGAACTTATACGCGGTTTAAGTATACGTGATATAACTTGGCACAAATTAAGAGAATATATTAATATTGAATTTCACGATAACAGAAATAAATGTTGTAACGACCCAACCGGTCGTTTTGCTTTCTAGGACCCTGTTCCCCTAAATAAGACTCCCCATAGGTGCTTTTACTGTTTTGTGACTTGCCGGGATGGTTAGTTATAGATTTGGGAGGGTTCGGGTTGAAATCGGAACAATTGGTTCCTTACGTTGGCCTAAAAGGCTAAGTTTGACTTCGGTCAACATATTGAATAAACGACCTCTGGATCGGGATTTGACTATTCCAATAGGTTCGTATGATGATTTCGGACTTAGGCATATGCTCGGTTCGGGTTTTGGATCACCCGGGAGCGTTTCGGCGCCTTATATCAAAAGTTGGTTCTTGAAGAATTTTGAAGTTCTTTAAATTTGGCTTGGAGCAGGTTTTGGTATTATAGAGGTCCAAACTGAATTCCGATATATGGAATAATTCTGTAATGTCATTTAAGTCTTGCACGCAAAATTTGGTGTCAATCCGAGTAGTCTAAGTACGTTTCGGCACATTTTGAGTGAATAGAGTAACTTGAAGTTCATAAGTTTGATTCAATTGGTTTTGGGGTGCGATTCTTAGTTTTAATGTTGTTTCGGGCGTTCAGAGAGTTCGAGCTAGTCCGTTTTATGATTCTAAACTTGTTGGTATGTTCGGGCGGGGCCTCGGGGCCCCCAATTGTCAATCGGACGAGGCTCGGACTAAGTTAGGAGCTTGGACAAATAGCTGAAGCTACCAGATCTATCATAATCGCACCTGCGCTTGTCCAGTCACAGGCACGGGCTCGCATGTGCGAGCCACGAGCCGCAAAAGCGAGAAATGGAGAGCAGCCCAGAATCTGCAGATGCGGAAGATTGGGCGCACCCGCGTGAGTGCAGGTGCGAGAGCCATGGTCGTAGGCGCGGCTAGGCTCGCAAAAGCGGCACTCCTTGTCCGCAGATGCGGAGCCTGGCCAGGCGACGGAAAGGCACACCTGCGAGGCATTTGCCACAGGTGCGAGACCACAGACATGGCCCAAAGCTCCGCAGGTGCGAAAGTCGCAGAGCAGTGAGGGTTCATTTAATACGGGATTTAGGCCATTTGCATCACATTTTCTTCCAGTCTTGGGCGATTTGGGAGCTTTTAAGCCGGGGATTTTGACCTAGCTTTGTGAGGTAAGTAATGTCTACTTAAGGTTAGTTTAATACATAGATTATAGGTATAGTTTAACATGTACATTGGTAGAAATCATGGGTTTAGATGAAAAACTTAGGGTTTAATAAAAATGGAATTTTACCACGAAAATGGTTATGGGACTTGGTGAAAATTATATATTTATGTTCCTAAGGTTATGGGTAACAACTTTCTTAAAACATTTGTAGAATCCGAGCACGTGTGCCGGGGGTGAATTTTTAGAATCTTGTTTTAGGGTTGGGTAACCTCTTTAATAGTTGGAATACGAATTTTTGAGCATGTATCGATTAGTTTATATACTATTTGATTAGTTTGGGATTGATTCGGCACCGACTTGAGGGTGTGACCACATTCATTAATCGGGAAGTAGGCTTGAGCCGAGGTAAGTCTCTTTTCTAGCCTTGTAAGAGGGAATTAACCCCATAGGTGAATGGAATTAAGAATGTGCTTCTATTTGTGGGGGCTACGTACGCACGAGGTGACGAGAGTCCGTACGTAGCTACTGATTATGCTATTGTCCGGGTAGTATAGGACCCATATCATTCTATGCTTACAAATGCTTGTACCCCATTTGATAATTTAAGTGCTTAAATCACATTGAAACTTGATAAAGGAAGTTGTAAAAGGTTAAACTTCATTTTCTTGACCGTTATTGAGAATTTGGTATTCTCTTAAATAATTTCCCCTTAATAAATATGAAATTTGTTGTTGTAAATGTAGTTTCTCTTTTGTGGAGCGGGCCGAACGCCTCGGTAGCAGATAGATGCATCTATGGTTCGTGTCGTTCGACCCTCGACAGTGCACAGTTTAAATATTATGTTGGATCGGGCCGTACGACCTTGGCATAACTTGCGCATGATAAATCTTTGGAACCAATTTGTAATTGATATTGCTTCTTTGGCTCGAGATAAATTTATTGTTTCCTATTATTGGGTTTCTGTATTCTTAATGTAATCCATGTTTAATTAATATTTTGACATATTATTGTTAGCCCATAGTAAGTGTCCAAGTCGATCCCTCGTCACTACTTCGTCGAGGTTAGGCTGCATACTTACTGGGTGCATGTTGGTTATGTACTCACGCTACACTTATGCATTTGATGTGCAGAGTTTGAGGCAAGTGCACATGGTTATCCATCTGGTGCGCGTACTTGATCCTGCTTCGAGAGTTCATGTTGAGCTGCCCTTTCGAGTCGTTCAGCAGCATGCTAGATTCTCTATTTTGTTTTGTTTCTGTCTATTCTATTTCAGACAGTAGTGTAGATATCATTTATATATTCTACTAGTTACCCACATACTTGTGACACTAAATCTTGGCACACATTAGTAGACATGTAATTTTTGTTTCGTTCCTATGGTTATAAATACTTCTTGCTACTTTTATTTATTAACTTAAATCTGTTTCTCATTAAATCTTTTAAATTAAGGAGATACTGCTACATGGGAAACTCGTTAAAAGTGGGAAATCATCAATTTGAGCACTATCGGCTTGTCCAGCAATGGTGTTGGACGCCATCATGGACTGATACAGAATGGGTCATGACAAATACAAACCAAACGAATCGAATAGACTTGGCCCTCGAATTCGATCACCCTTGAATCAAGAGAAGTTTCTAATTGATATAAGAACAGAGTAACAAGATAATGAAAGCTAGAAAAAGACAGCGTATTGCTTTATGTTGCGTAAAAGCCATGCCCCTTTCCAAATGACCATATCTCCTTTATAT